>JARQOC010001334.1:0-43491 GCA_033576535.1 Allobates femoralis
ACAGAAAACACCCAAAAGTCACACCATTCCAAAAACTGCACCCCTCAAGCTACTCAAAACTATATTCAAGAAGATTATTAACCCTTCAGGTGCTTCACAGGAACTAAAATAAAGTTGAAGGAAAAAATAGACATTTTAATTTTTGTAACAAAAATGTTATTTTAGCCTCAATTTTTTCATTTTCACATGGGCAACAGGATAAAATGCATCCTAAAATTTATTGGGCAATTTCTCCTGAGTACACAGATACCTCATATGTGGTCATAAACCACTGTTTGGGCGCACGGCAGGGCTGAGAAGGGAAGGAGCGCAATTTGAATTTTGGAGCCAATTTTCCGTTCAAAAAGTAAAATGGTGCTCCTTCCCTTCTGAGCCCTGCCGTGCGCCCAAACAGTGGTTTATGACCACATATGAGGTATCGGTGTACTCAGGAGAAATTGCCCAACACATTTTGGGATGTATTTTATCCCTTTGCCCTTGTGAAACTGAAAAAATGTAGGCAAAAAGAAATTTTTTATGAAAGAAAAAGTGTTTTTTCATTTTTATAGATGAATTTGTGAAGCATCTGGGGGTTCAAAGTGCTCACTATGCATCTAGATATGTTCCTTTGGGGGTCTAATTTCCAAAATGGGGTCACTTGTGGGGGAGCTCAAATGTGGAGACACATAAGGACCCTCCAAACACGACATGGTGTCCGGTAACAATTTGAATGGAAAATGAGCTCAAATTGTTAGCGGACCCCATGTCGCGTTTGGAGGATCCTTGTGTGTCTCCACATTGGAGCTCCCCCACAAGTGACCCCATTTTGTAAACTAGACCCCCAAAGGAACGTATCTAGATGCATAGTGAGCACTTTGAACCCCCAGATGCTTCACAAATTCATCCATAAAAATGAAAAAGCACTTTTTTTTCCACAAACAATTTCTACTTTCATTTTTACGGATCAATTTGTGAAGCACCTGGGGGTTCAAAGTGCTCACTATGCATCTAGATACGTTCCTTTGGGGGTCTAGTTTACAAAATGGGGTCACTTGTGGGGGAGCCCCAAAGGTTAGGCACATAGGCGCTCTTCATATCCTACATGGTGTCCACTAATAATTCCAATTGTTAGTGGACACCATGTTGCGTTTGGAGGGTCCCCGTGTGTCTCCACATTGGAGCTCCCCCACAAGTGACCCCATTTTGGAAACTAGACCACCCACGGAACGTATCTAGATGCATAGTGAGCACTTTGAAGCCCCAGGTGCTTTACAAATTGATCTGTAAAAATGAAAAAAGAAACTTTTTGTGGAAAAAAAAGTGCTTTTTCATTTTTATGGATGATATTGTGAAGCATCTTGGGGTTCAAAGTGCTCACTATGCATCTAGATACGTTCCTTAGGGGGTCTAGTTTCCAAAATGGAGTCACTTGTGGGGAAACTCCAATGTTCAGGCACACAGGGAGGGGCTCTCCATACCCGACATGGTTTCCCCTAACAATTGGAGCTAATTTTCCATTGAAATTGTTAGCGGACACCATGTCTCATATGGAGAACCCGTGTGCCACCAGCACAAGGGCAACTGGAAGAGTTGGGGTACAGCAAATGCCGCCTCTAATGAATGCGCTATTTTCTTGAGTGGCTGTGGGTTGCAATTTGCAGCGTGGGGGACCCACAACATTTGGGTCTCTCCACGCTGAGGATTCCAGTCAGCCAACTGCAAAGTTGTACCTGGCTGGCTACCAAAAATACAGTGAAGGCCTTTTTTTTATTTCTAGAACTAATTCTAGAAAAAAAAAATGACATGGGGCTCCGCCATATTTTTGGTCCAGCCAGGTGCAACTTGGCAGCTACAGACTGCCAGCAACCCCCAGCTGCCTCGTTGTACCTAACTGCAACCAAAAACACAGCGAAGCCCATTTTTTTTTATTTCTAGAACGAATTCTAGAAGAAAAAAAAATGACGTGGGGCTCCGCTGTATTTTTGGTCCAGCCAGGTACAACTTGGCAGCTGCAGACTGCCAGCAACCCGCAGCTGCCTCGTTGTACCTGGCTGCAACCAAAAATACAGCGAAGCCCATTTTTTTTTATTTCTAGAACTAATTCTAGAAAAAAAATGACATAGGGCTCCGCCATATTTTTGGCCCAGCCAGGTACAACTAGGCAGCTGGGGGCTGAAATCCTCAGCATGGAAAGGCTCAAGCGTTCTGGACCCCCATGCTGCGAATTGCAGCCTGCAGCCGCCCCAGAAAATGGCGCATTCATTGAAGCGCCATTTTCTGGCGCTGTACCCATGCTCTTCCAGTTGCCCTGGTGCCGGTGGCAAACTAAGTAATAAAGGGGTTAATGCCAGCTTTTTATTGGCAGCTGGCACTAAGCCCGAGATTCATAATATTGGGCCAATGTTAGACACGCCATTAGGAATCTCTGGTAAGTAGTCAATAAATACACGCAGAGAAAAATATTTTTATTTGGAAAAAAAAAGCAAACAAAATTCAGACTCCATCTTTATTATAAAAAGATCCGACGTAGTCCATAACAAAGGTCCCATGACGCTCAATTGCCTCCAACGTAGTCCATAACGAACGTCCCACGATCGCCATGCAGGCGGATCAGACTGCAAAGTAGCGATCTGATAGCCTGGGTGCAGTGATCCACACCGGGGCTGTGAGATCGCTTTCTGCAGTTCGATCCGCATGCAGGCAGATAGGACTGCAAAGCAGCGATCTGGCATCTCGGGTGCAGCTCCGGGGCTGCGAGATCGCTTTCTGCAGCTCGATCCCCATGCAGGAGGATCAGACTGCAGAGCAGCGATCTGGCAGCCTGGGTGCAGCGCAAGGGCTGCGAGATTGCTTTCTGCAGCTCGATCCCCATGCAGGCGGATCGGACTGCAGAGCAGCGATCTGGCAGCCCGGGTGCAGCGAGATTGCTTTCTGCAGCTCGATCCGCATGCAGGCGGATCGGACTGCAGAGCAGTGATCTGGCAGCCTGGGTGCAGCGCCAGGACTGCGAGATCGCTTTCTGCAGCTTGATCCGCATGCAGGCGGATCGGACTGCAGAGCAGCGATCTGGCAGCCCGGGTGCAGCGAGATTGCTTTCTGCAGCTCGATCCGCATGCAGGCGGATCGGACTGCAGAGCAGTGATCTGGCAGCCTGGGTGCAGCGCCAGGACTGCGAGATCACTTTCTGCAGCTCGATTCCCATGCAGGAGGATCAGACTGCAGAGCAGCGATCTGGCAGCCTGGGTGCAGCGCAAGGGCTGCGAGATTGCTTTCTGCAGCTCGATCCCCATACAGGCGGATCGGACTGCAGAGCAGCAATCTGGCAGCCCAGGTGCAGCGAGATTGCTTTCTGCAGCTCGATCCGCATGCAGGCGGATCGGACTGCAGAGCAGTGATCTGGCAGCCTGGGTGCAGCGCCAGGACTGCGAGATCGCTTTCTGCAGCTTGATCCGCATGCAGGCGGATCGGACTGCAGAGCAGCGATCTGGCAGCCTGGGTGCAGCGCCAGGGCTGTGAGATCGCATTCTGCAGCTCGATCCCCATGCAGGGGGATCGAACTGCAGAGCAGCGATCTGGCAGCCCGGGTGCAGCGCCGGGGCTGCGAGATTGCTTTCTGCAGCTCGATCTGCATGCAGGCAGATTGGACTGCAGAGCAGCGATCTGGCAGCCTGGGTGCAGCGCAAGGGCTGCGAAATCGCTTTCTGCAGCTCGATCCCCATGCAGGCGGATCGGGCTGCAGAGTAGCGATCTTACAGCCCGGGCGCAGTGTTCCACTATGTGGATCACTGTGCCCGTGCTGTCAGATCGCTTTCTGCAGCTTGATCGCCATGCAGTGGGATCGAGCTGCAGAAAGCGATCTCACAGCCCTGGCACAGGGATCACACAACAGAGCCCTGCGCCAGGCCTGGCAGATCCATTCATGGCTGCGGTGAAGGGATCACACAACGGATCCCTGCGCCAGGCCTGTCAGGTCCCTTCACAGCTGCGGCAAAGGGATCTCACAGCCCTGGCATAGGGATCACGCAACGGATCCCTGTGCCAGGCCTGGCAGATCCATTCACCGCTGCGGCGAAGGGATCACACAACGGATCCCTGCGCCAGGACTGTTGGATCCCTTCATGGCTGCGGCAAAGGGATCTCACAGCTCTGGCACAGGGCTCACACAATGGATCCTTGCACCAGGACTGTTGGATCCCTTCACAGCTGCGGCAAAGGGATCTCACAGCCCTGGCATAGGGATCACGCAACGGATCCCTGCGCCAGGCCTGGCATATCCATTCACCACTGCGGCGAAGGGATCACACAATGGATCCCTGCGCCAGGACTGTTGGATCCCCTCATGGCTGCAGCAAAGGGATCTCACAGCCCTGGCACAGGGATCACACAATAGATCCCTGCGCCAGGAGTGTTGGATCACTTCACGGGTGCGGCGAAGGGATCTCAAAGTCATGGCACGGGGATCACTCAATGGATCCCTGTGCCAGGACTGTCAGATCCCTTCGCGGCTGCGGCAAATGGATCTCATAGCCCTGGCACAGGGATCACACAACGGATCCCTGCACCAGGACTGTAAGATCCCTTCACAGCTGTGAAGGGATCTCATAGCCCTGGCACAGGGATCACATAATGGATCCCTGCACCAGGTCAGTCAGATCCCTTCACAGCTGTGAAGGGATCTCATAGCCCTGGCACAGGGATCACATAATGGATCCCTGCACCAGGGCAGTCAGATCCCTTCCCTGCTGCAGTGAAGGGATCTGACATCAGGTCGGTGGCGGGGAGTCCAGAGGACCGCCGGAGCGGCGGCGGTGGAGGCTGGAGCGGCGGCGGTGGAAGCTGGAGCGGCAGCGGTGGAGGCTGGAGCGGCGGCGGTGGAGGCTGGAGAGGCAGCGGTGGAGGCTGGAGCGGCGGCAGCGGAGGCTGGAGCGGCGGCGGTGGAAGCTGGAGCGGCAGCGGTGGAGGCTGGAGCGGCGGCGGTGGAAGCTGGAGCGGTGGCAGCGGCGGCAGCGGCTGGAGCGGCGGCGGTGGAGGCTGGCACGGTGGAGGCTGGAGTGGCAGCGGTGGAGGCTGGAGCGGCGACGGTGGAGGCTGGAGTGGCAGCGGTGGAGGCTGGAGCGGCAGCGGTGGAGGCTGGAGCGGCGACAGCGGCTGGAGCGGTGGCGGTGGAGGCTGGAGCGGCGGCAGCGGAGGCTGAAGCGGCGGCTGGAGCGGAGGCGGCGGTAAGAGCAGAGGCGGAGGGGGCAGGAGCGGCGGTGGGAGCGGAGGCGGCGGCTGGAGCGGCGGTACCGGCGATCTCCGGTGATCGCTGCCGCCGGTACCGCCGGTCCTGGTGCAGGGGAGAGGCAGGGGAGGGCTGGGAGGGATAATGGAGGGGGCAGGAAGCTGGAGAGGACATGGGAAGAGGCGGGGAGGCAGCATAATGCTACATTCCCGGTAATCGGCGGTTTCAATTTTTAACCGCCAATCACTGAGGCTGTAGCATGGGGGGGGGCAATGTGACCCCCCCTGGGGTGTAGCACAAGTCCCCATGTACCTGCACCTCAAGTGACAGGTCAGTGAGACCCTCACTTGAGCTGCAGCAGTGCGTTCCCCAGATGTCTCATATATGAGCCATCGGTCGGGAAGGGGTTAAACGAGAGAGACCAGGTGACTGGACAAAGACGCCAAGAGGAGTGGTTCCAGCGAGAATAGGCAACAAGGCGACTATGGGACGAGGCAAGATTGCAGCCCCCGCTTCCAGTAGAACTATGCCACCAAGGAACCATCATCTCCGTGTACCAGGACGAAGGACGGGGATTTCTACAAGAACCCAGACTTCAGGACGATGTATTTTTCGCCAGATGAGATATAGAGTCGTACCTGCGGCAAGGACACCCGGAAAGAGACTTATACAGAGGTGAGCAGGTCACTTTTGAGCAGTACCCCAGCCCATTAGGCTGGTTCACCATAAGAATTTCCCACCAGCAATAGACTCCCATAGTAGAGACGTTGCACCCAGCAATAGACTCCCATAGTAGAGACATTGCACTGTACATAGCCCCTTTTTGCAGCAACCATGCCCCTTTATTTTTGCCTTTCCTTTTTGCAACTAAGAATGAAGAGTGAGTCCCGTGTTTTGTTTTCATCTGAAGAATCAGAGACTTTTACTTTTGAACTTTCCCTACTGTTGATAATGTGTGCTGAGAGAGCAGCGGCCCAGCGGTGATAACACACACTGGACTGTGCGGGATAATACGTTACCGTTGGGTCCACGTAGTTAGTACCGGTCCCCGTTGGGCCAAGTTAGATAATGTCTTTTATGCAGGTAGTCAAAGCCGGAGAGTAATAACTTTGCCAACAGGTGGCCCTCGGACCGTGGGGTCTGATATACTAACTACTGCATTGTCTATATATGTGTAACGTTCTAAGAAAAGTGACTCCTAGCAATAGGAAGAAATCTAAATATTCTTGTTTGTATATAGTTTACCCGTTGATATAAAATATGAAAAATACTTTCACTTCCCGGTAACAGGTACAGATACTCGCGGACGAGTATATTCAATCAAGGGGGTATGTGGAGCCCCGCAGATGCAGGCGTCACAGAGGAGTATTACACCCGTAAAAGAGGCGTAACTGCTTCAGCTGCAGGTGGACCCCAGGACGTTGGGTGAGATCCATTCCCAGCACTCCCACATTAGTTGAGGGTGGGAGGTTACCCGGGAGGGGATATAATCACCTCTAGGGGGAACAAGTAGGGCTTTTGGTCTTTGCTTTTTGGTCGCTTGGCTGAGGGACCAGGGAAAGATGGAGGAAGAGGAGAGATATTAGGAAGATAGCTAAGTGGAACGAGGCGGAAGGTCACACCGGGTCGGTTACAAGCCGCACCGGAGGAGAGAAGTAGGGACCTTGAGGAGGTCCTAAATGAGGGCGGCTGACAAGAGAAGTACGGGCCCTAGAGAGAAGGAGAGATCCTCAGAGTGGGGTGTCCATACTCCAGGGGATACTCCAGTCCACCCAGGGAAACACCGGGCCCTGGGATCCGGCCAAGTCCAGCTTGCAGTCGGCAACTGGGTGATGTGGCTTGTTCATCAGCCGCAACACCCTGCCATCGGAGAGGTCTGCCTGCTTCCTCACCAACGTGGGAGGGGACTCCCGGTACTACCTACACAGAGCTACTGGGTATAGATCGATCCAAAGAGAGGAAGAACGAACACGGGTTAGTTAACAACGGTACACCAAGGGTTCCACGATACCACCTGTGATCCACTTGCAGCCACCCGTTAAGCTACCTGTCTTTGTAACATCTAAAGTGCTGAACTGTTAACTGTAACCGCTGCTGCTACAACCAACAGTAAAGTACCCGGAGGAAAGTTACTTTGCCTCTGCCTGTGTTTCCTTTTGCATGAACTTGTTCCCTTTGCAGGAATGCTGCCCCGGAGGTACAGCCCTACCTGTAGAGGACTTTACCAACTAGCTGCATTACCATCTACCTCCGGTGGACTGTGGCAGCGCTGGTGACTCCTCACCAGAAACTACAGGTGGAGTCACGACAACTGTATATAAAATCCTGTGTAAATATAACCCCTTTTTGAAGATTCACCGAGGGGACGGGATCAGGCACGGCCACCACTCCCCCTGACACAACAGGCGCTACCCCTGAAGCCTGATACCCGAGTACCCCAAAGCCTGGGCTCGACAGGCACATATCCTATCTATAAAATACATGGATAAAGCCAGGGTCTTTCTGGCCTGGCAGGACGACAGGGAATCCCCGGGGAATCCCTAGTTCCTCATGGGCCCCTGTGCTGGACATAGAGGGGACCCACCAGTAACCACGGGTCCGCTGTATGTTAAACTACAGGCTTAAGTGCATAGCATATATCAGTGACATTGAGATTGCCACTGGCCTTATAGTACATATGGGAACAGAACTGAGCTTACTACAGAGATAAGGGAGCATAATTGAGCTTACTACAGAGATATGGGAGCAGAATCGAGATTACTACAGAGATATAAGAGCAGTACTACAGAGATAAAGGGAACAGACCGATCTTACTACAGAGATAAGGGAGCAGAACTGAGCTTACTACAGAAATATGGGAGCAGAACTGAGCTTACAACAGAGATATGGGAGCAGACCTGAGCTTACAAGAGAGATATGGGAGCAGAAATGATCTTACTACAGGGATATGGGAGCAGAACCAAGCTTACTATAGAGATAATGGAAGAACAGAAAATCGGTCTGGTGCAGAGCTAAAGGAAGGGACAAAGGGGAATCTTATTATAATATCCAAACCTTTATATTAGTAGTCCCTTATATGCCACAACGCGTTTCGACAGACAATGCACTGTCTTCCTCAGGTGATGCAAGGGAATGTTACAGGAATTGATATATATGGGAAATGGCAGGCTAACCATTAAGTACATGATTGGTTAAATACAAATTGGATTAAAACATTAACCCCATACGTACCCTGAACCACAATAAAACCAATGTTACAATATGCACCATTATCCATTATAAAAAATAGCACTAATAAAACATCATAAAGCAAGTACAATATAATAAAAATAAATTTAAAAAAATAACATTCCACATAGACTGGGTTTGAAGGCTATAGAAGAAGTATTGTTTAAGGACCAAAGCCTACCATTGGATCAAAAAAATTTTTTGTTAACATCTATAACATTTATTTTAGAAAATAACATGCTCACTTTTGAAGGATCTTATTATTGACAGAAAAAAGGCTGCACAATAGGGACGAGATTCACACTCAGTTACACAAATCTTTTTATGGGTGCTTTTGAATCCATCTCCATTGAGCAGTCAAAAACTGCACAGGACCATGTTATTTTGTACTGTCGTTATATCGACAATTTATTTTTCCTTTGGAAGGGGTCGGTGTAGGAGGCCATGGAGTTTATTCTGGAATTTAACAACAATGATTGGGGTTTGTCCTTTACAGCATCCTATTCAGACAGTTCCCTCCAGTATTTAGACCTACAACTTCGGATGGAAAAGCTCGGTAGGATTACTACATCAACCCACATCAAGCCTGTGGATGTCAACAGCTACCTCAGGTTTGACAGTGGGCACCTCCCCAGCTGGATTCAAAATGTCCCTTATGGCCAATATTGGAGAGTCCAAAAAAACTGTACAAAGGATGCCGACTTTCAGGAGGAATCAAAAATTCTTAAAAAATGTTTATTTAGAGAAAGGATACCCAAAAGGATTGCTTCAAGATGCATATAGAAAAAGTAGTTAACTTACCCAGGACTTATGTATTGAGGCAGTATCAAGAAATTCAAAAGATGATAAGAAGAAGAAAAGGACCTCTGAACTAACAAAGTGGAGTTTGTCAGCCGAGAGCACTCATCCAGAAACTATTGGAGAAATAATAGTTTGTACTTAAGGGGGATCCTGCTTTATCAGATTATCTACCCCATAAACCTGTTATCATTTATAGGAAAAACAAATATTTGGGGTACTTGGTGGCGCCTAGTAATGTTAGACGAAAGAGAACTTTAACTGGGGCAATTGTTGGGGGTGCTGTCCATGTTTGTGATCTAAGTGCCTGTGTTGTCAGGTCATCGCAAAGGGTGCTAAGTCCTTTTCTTCAAGGACTATGGGGAAAACCTTTGTGATAAAACATACAGTATCTTGCCAAACATCCTCTGTTGTCTATCTGTTGGAGTGCACATGTGGCCTCCAATATGTAGGCCGCACTGTGCAGGAGATGCATGCATGTTTAAACAAGCATAGACACAACATAAGAACAGGCTACCAACTACATAGTCTTTCAAGACACCTTAATGCTGTACACCAAAGAGACCCCAGCAAAATGTGTCTAACCATAATTAATCATGTAAACAACAGAGATCCAGATTCTTTAGCGAGATTAGTTAAGAAAGAAAATTTTTGGATCTATAAATTATGTACTCTGACCCCTGAGGGACATAATTTATCCCTGGATAATGTTGCCAAACAATAACAAAATGAGTAGTAGTACTGGTCTAATGAATGTCATCAAACTGGGTATGAGATGGCAGGGCATCATAGATCTGTAACAGCGGTCTGAATAATTTAATTAAAATAATCTTTATAAATACCTTTATACAGTCCATATAGTTTACATCAACCAGTGGTTTGCTTACGGTTACGGCTATATATGTTTTTTAGAATTTTCATGGACTTTTTATGGATTTTTTGTATTATGTTGTTCTTGCTTTATGATGTTTTATTGTTGCTAGTTCGTATGATGGACAATAGTGCATGTTGCAACCTTGGTTTTTTGTGCTTTAGTGTACATTTAGGGTTCATTTTTTTATTTTTTTTTATTAAGCCTTTATTGGGCAAAAGCAGAAAAAAAAACAATGTACAGTGAAAATACAAGTTGAGTATATAGAAAAGTACAATAAATTTCAGTCAGATATTAAAGACAAAGGTTTTTCAAGTTTCCTCAAATGTTGCATGGTCAGTATATAAATTCAAGGCATTAAACCGTTCAACAAATTCCCTCCCCCCCTCCTCCCCCCTCCCCAGGCAGGGAAGATGGCATAAGATGCGTTGGACAAGTCTAATCGGACTTGTACCAGCCGCCAGCTGGCCCATGTACCAGTCAGTAAACTGGAAACAGCTATGAAGTGACTGGCGTACGGATAATGGCTGCAAATCCATAAAATGAGACCATATAAGAAAGAAACGTTCTGTATATTGCTCTTTATGTAACAACGCTTCAGTCCATTCCAATTGGAAGAGATATTTGACCTTACCAGAAATTAATGTTAAATTAGGAACCGTAGGTTGTGCCCACAAGTGAAGAATACTCTTTCTAGTAGCCGCAGCCCATATGATCAGGATACGCTTCTGTGAGGTAGTAAGATTTGTGATCTGGCTCCGCGGCAAAATGTTAAACAATGCCCACTCTGGAGATAGCACAAAGGGAATATTAAAGGAGGTGTGGAGATAAGTATGGAGTTGTTTCCAGATATCTTGTATGTTAGGACACTCCCAAAGACAGTGAAAAATGTCCGCCGGCGAATGAGAGCATTTAGGACAAGGATAGTGACCTCCCATCGACATTTTAGCCTTGAGTGTAGGTGATATATATGCTCTGTGGAAGATCATGAGCGCCATTGTAGAGTAGCTATCATGTGGTAGGGCAGCGTTTAAACGTAGAGTGGCCTGGAGGAGATCAGTTAGTGTATAGAGGGTTCATTTTTTAATCCAATTTTTATTTAACCAATCATGTAGTTAATGGTTAGCTTACCATTCCCCATATATATCAATTCCTGTAACATTCCCTTGTATCACCTGAGGAAGACAGTGCATTGTCTGTCGAAACACGTTGTGGCATATGAGGGACTACTAATAAAAAGGTTTGGATATTATAATAAGATTCCCCTTTGTCCCTTCCTTTAGTGCTCCACCAGACCGATTTTCTGTTCTTCCATTGCTTCCATTTTCCCCTGTGGGAAGTTCGGCAGGAGCTGATGTGAGGGAGGAACGTTCACAGCCGAAGAGGACCTGTGGTTGCTGGGTAACCGGGCATAACAGCAAGGGGATTACAGGACCTGCAGTGACGAAGTTCCTGTTGCGTGATCACGTGGTTGAGGTGATTCTGAAGAGACTTAAGGTACCGTCACACGCGGCAATATTGCTTGCAATTTCACTGGCAATTTGCTGGTTGCAGTAAAATCATGGACACATTGTTCTATTTTGTTGCCGTGTACAAATGGAACAATGTATCCATGATTTCACTGCAACCAGCAAATTGCCAGTGAAATTGCAAGCAATATTGTCGCGTGTGACGGTACCTTAAGTCTCTTCAGTATCACCTCAACCACTTGGGGTTAATGTCTGGTAGCAAGGATCTGGATTCTGCTAGGAGCATACTACTTCCGTCTCACTCCAAAACATTTTAGGCATTGCTGCAAATGCTTTCTTCCTCCGAACTACGTGAATCTTTGGAGCAGACCTCTGATTCTCATGGAATAGAATGTGTGAACATCTCTGCAGAATTGCTCATCTGTGTTTTCCCACAATCAGTTGGAGAGTTGTGACATGGATAGAGACATGAGTAATTGGGGTGCCAGTTCTGAGGACTGCAGTGTTTGTCAAGTTGAGGTGGAGGAACAGGAGAACAGACCACTTGATACAGCAGTTTCCATGAACTGTAGGAAAAGCTGGGCCTCATCGACAACTCGTATCGCTCTCCTGCTGGCAAAGAAAGAGACTGTAGTAGGCTGTCCAACAACAGAAGTTGGCACTTTGCTTGGGATTCAATGGCGAGCCAATGTTTGGTTACTACAGCTTTCAGTAAAATTAGCAGTGGCACCTACCCCACGTACAACTCCAACATAAACCCTACTTCCCTTTCCAACAACCTTTTTCCTTTTTCTACCACGACCTCAGCATTTCCCACACATCTTTTATGCACACAGATTTGGAAAGCACTTGTCTGAGGCCAAACACAGCCTTTTTAGGGGAAAGTGAAGGATTTTGCAATTACTGCTTTGAGGCAACAAAAGCTGCCTTTTTAATAGAAACTGAAGTATTTGAGAATGACAGGTTACAGGACAAAAAATGTTTTTTAGGGGAAACTGTACAAGCACAATGTGTTTCTAGCATAGCGTAGCTGCATTGTACTGCTAAGATGACGCAGAGATCCACTGTGACGCCACTTTACTTTTCCTGGGGGCCCGCCTCTTCAAGTGCCAGGAATCAAAGACACTTACATGATATTTCTGTTTGCTCAATATTGTTGCCTAACTCCTTATTAACCCCTTCATTGGGTGGGCGGCAGAAGTCACCTCACTTACAAGTCCCATTCCCCATGCCATAAGGTAACACCTGAGATTGCGGTTTGGGGTGGAGTGATCTTTGAAGTCTGACATATTTGGAGGAAAAATAATACTGAAAACAAATATGTTTATTAGGTCACTAATTTATTTAGAATGCTGAATAAAGCTAGTGGGCAGCAATGCAAGGACAAGTTCAATATTAATTATACATGTAACACACTTGTGCACATGACAAAAATCTGCATTGTGAACATACAGAATCAAATGAAATAAAGTGATTGCACATTTTTAAGAAGCTATATCCATAGTATAGTGTTTCATGAGTGTAAACAGGCCTATAATACTATACATGTGAAGCATATAAAGGCCATATACTACTTTTGTATGAATTATTATCACATAACTGTAGATGAGATGTAATTGCACGCTGCTGATCCTCTTCAATAATAAAAGTTGGCTCTACCAAAAAAATAAATTAAAATAACTAAAATAAGAATAAGTTTAATAATAATAAAATTAAAACATTTTCAAAAACATTTACAAAAAAAATTAAGCTCTCTAATGGTACCGTCACACGCCACAATCTCGCCCTGGAGCAATCGCCGTGAAATTGCCTCACAGTTGCGGTGTGTAATTTGTCAATTTTGCGCCAATAAATCGCCCCTCAGCCATCGCCTGATTCCTGAACAGTGCTCAGTAATCAGCCGCAATCCTTAAGGCGAGATTTCCGTATTGTGGCGTGTTGCAGGGCGCTAATGATGGAAAGAGCGTTGCCTATGATTTCCTGTAGGCGTGCCTCAACCATTCTGTAGTCCGCGCCCCGCCTGCGATGATTGATGTTGGCTACTATGTTCCCATTGGCTGTCAGTTCACAGGGCGCTATATTTGAAGAGCTGTCCATTCAGCACCCCACACATCGTCAGCTACACAACCGTCCGCTAAATCAGTGCAATTAGGTGCACCATTGAATAGCGCAAGCTATGTTGTCCGCGTGTATTAAGTAGCACTGTGTTGAGTATAGTGGCACACATGACAGCTCAGATGTTGGCCTACACATCGTAGATGTGTGCCATGGGCCACGCACTGCAATCGCCCTATGCGTGTGAATTTGGTGACGCTGCTGGCTACATTATACTGCTCCCACTCCGCGGATGTGTACCTTGTTAGCTCCCTCAACTTTGGCGGCACCAGTGTGCGTGGTGACATCATCATGTTTCTGCTCGTTCCTCCCTGCCTGCCAGGTGCCTGACCCTCCCCTGCACATAGGAGAAGAGTAATGGTGGCCGCACAGCGAGCTGCCACATGGGGTCTGGCAGAGTTGATGATCCTCATCGACCTGTGTGACCGCCATGACTACTGGTGTCAACAGCATCACCGCCACCCACGCCTGCGTAAGCAGAGCATTCTGAGGATGATCCAGCGAGCTCTGCTCCAGAAAGTGGGTGTGGAGAGGACCCGCAAACAGATTCAAAAGAAGTTGGTGGACCTCAAACACAAGTCTCTGGGGCGGATTGTGGATATTCATGGCCGGATTGCCAGGCTGCGTGGTGAGTATGTTGCAATGCCAAACACACACATACCAATCATCCTCCTCCAAACACTACACAAACATCATGTGGTATTGTGCCATGCCACATAGTGTCACATAAACCACCCTGTGGATCTGTCACCAATGTGCATTTGCATTTGGTCACACTGCAAAATGAAGGTGCAGAATACACTCATATGTGTTAAAAAAGCCTGATGCCTATATTGGTCCTTCACCTATGTGTGGCCGAACATAGGTGTGTAATGACACCAAAGTTTTCCTCATCATATTAAAGCTAATTAGAAGGGCCACACCTGGCAGCACATATGTGCGCACTCTGTCAAATAGCATTTCACAACACGTTGATCTCAATCTGGAAAAATGACTACAAGTTGACTGCTATGTGTTTGCCTCCATGCTTACTGTCTGCTCTTGTGTTTTGTTGACAAATACATCCTCTGTCAATCCAAGGTTGTTGTACATCCCAAATATGTGCTCACTGGTGTTGTGGTGTTGTTCCAAAACAGACTGGCACCTAACCATAGTGTCTCTCAAGACCAAACCCAGTTAGCCGAGCCTTCACGCCCTAATGACATTGATACACACACAGTACCTGTTAGCCCTAGGTTGTGTTCCTTATGTAAATTCCGTGTCTTGTCAATTGTTAAATTACAGAAGAGGATGACTCCCTCTCAGAGGAGGCACAACGGTCCCCTACACCACCTGGGACCCCCCCATCACCAGCCATGGAGTGGAGGCCGCAGCCAGTCCCCTCTCATCACCATTAGTGGAGGCCCCCCGGGACACCACCATCACCATTTGTGGAAGCCGCAGCCAGTCCGACACCCCCCGGGACACGACCATCCCCTTTTCTGGAGGGGCCAGCAAGTACCTTACCCCCCGGGACAATACCATCACCCTACCAGGAGGGAGGCGGAAGCCCTGTTGTGTGGGTCCTGATCCACCCTCTTCCCCCAGCATCTCCAGCTCCCGTGGCCCACACCCTGAAATGGTGCATGCTGCACTTGGTATTGGTGGTAAGTGTTGTCAATGGCCTCCAAGCTTTGCAATACACATGTTGGTGTGTGTCCCTCACCTCAGTATGTGAGTAATGTGTTTTTTTTGGTCCTTTCTTTGTCAAGGTGCAAGAGCTTGCTCTGCCAGGTGGGATGTCAGCGCATCGACATCTCCGGATGATGGATCCCGGGATGGGGCTCTGCAACGTAAGTTAAAACCTCACCAATCACGGCAGCCACCCACCAACACCTACACATGTCACTGACTTATGGCCTTTGTTTCCGGTTACATTGTGAAACACAACACATGGGTAATTTCTTTGCATAGGTGTGCAGTGTGACATGATAAAGATGTGACCATACTGTACTATTGGACCACGGATGAAGCCCTATTTTACATCACTCTCTCCAATATCACACCCACATTAACAAACACACACACAGAAGCACACTCGCCTATGTTGGCCACAGAAGACTCCTAACCTCCCCATGCTCACACATGTCTCCTATGGATAGGCTCCTGTCTGCTCCAATGACCCAACTATGTTATTGTGGACGTAAGGGCTCTCCCTCTGCCACAAAAATATCACTATTACCCCCACAACACACTACACACACAACCATACTGCAGAACCAGAGACATATGTGGACGTATGTATAGGAAAACAAAGGCTGGTTTATTCACCAAAAGAAAATTAAAAACCACACTTGGTTTAAGCCTAAACAAAACATAAACAGACCTTCAGGCAAGGTAATGCATTGCCTAGTAGCATCTTGCGTCTTCGTCCTCTGCTGAATCTGACAATGGCTCCTCCCCATCATCCCCATACTCCCACACATTGGGGGCCCGTCTGGGTTGTTGTCTTCGTGGGGGACGGGGGGGATCCTGAGTTCAGCGACCTCTAGCCATGGGTTGTTGAGATGCAGGGGGCACTGGGGGTGTTTTCTTAGGGATGGCATTGGAGCCACCCCATCTCAGTGCACCATCAACGCCCGCTTCCAGGACCCGAATGATGGCCCTCTCGGCGATGGCATGTTGTACCGGCTCAATTCTACATACCGACTCACTGGCCATGTGCCTGATGAAAGTGGCGGGGTTCCTCTCTCGGTCCAACAGAACCAGTTTTGCCCAGGTACCCAGCTCAGTGTTGGGTGGGGCAGGTGTACGGCGGCATAGAATGCCTGATCTGCGTCCTGGGTATGGCCTTCCACCACTGCAATCAGGCACTGGCTCCCCATGAGATATAGATGGTTCAGCCTGGCCAGCGGGTGGGTCCTCGCCAATAGAGCCGGACCCCCATGGGGCTTGTAAAGCAAACATAGAAAAAACAATAATTACCCAAAGTAGCAATGTACTGACATCAATTACCACAACCAACCACCCAGCACAACATTGTGCCTATCTGAGCATGCCAAACACCAAAATGAATAGTAGCAGGGTTTGAAACAGAGATGAAGAAAGAAGTAGTCCAGTGCTGTGTACTCATCTGATGCTCCAAATTGATATGGCAAGTGAACCAACATAAGACAGCACAATCTGGCCCCACAGCCACATGGCAACACACAGAAGAACGCACAGAAGAAGAATGGTGAAAGAACAAGACGACTGTGCCTTTCACATGTGCAGTAACCCACACATCCGTGCTACCAACCAGGTGTGTACATAGGTAGCAAAACACAATTACGCACCTCCTGTGACGTGCCAGGCTCTTGGGATGTGGCCAGGGATGGTTGTGTAAGGTGACTGCTGCACCATGTTACTCGAGGAACCTCCTAGCCCAGGGTGAAGGTGAGGAGGTCATAATACCACAGACGTGGCTTAGGGACCTCCTCAGCTCCAGCCCCGGACCGAGCGTCCATCCACCTTTTGTGGGCCTTGATGAACACGGTGTGGAGGTGCTTGATTTTATCCACAACCATCAGCACCATCCAGGTGTTACTTTGGTCGAGCCGGTTGGCCAGTTTGACAAGGTGCCCATAGGCCACATCCCGCGCCGCCTTGTTCTTGTAGTCTGGCAACGCCACCCGCCATAGGCATTCATGGTCCTGGTACATGGATAGGAGGACACGCACAAATTCAGGACTCATAGCCATCTGCCAAAAGAAAACATACTGTTGTAGTCAAACACATACATGTACATATCAGGTCACACCCTAGTCTGTGTGGCCAATCCATGAACAGCACTAGCAAGGACAGGTGGTCTGGTAGTTAGCTTGTGTATGCAGAAGCATTAATGGCCTTTATATGTGTACACAGATTTGACATGCTGCACATGACACGGGGCATATGTAGTTTGGCCCTGCCCAAGGACATTAACAAAGCAGGATCATGTTGAAATGGCACACATGGTGTCCCAAACAAAATGTAGACACAGGAAGGACCCCTACACATATTTATGTAACGATGTAGTGGTATAGGACACATTGTGATGTAATTGGTGGTAAGGATCATTATGTGTGCAACAGGACACGGAGGTGGTTAACGATGCGTACACGTCGCAAACCACACATCTACATGACACAACATGAAGCTGCACCCAACACGCCCATACATGTCGCAAAATATGGTTTGAAAGTCGACAATAATAGAGCGTACATGAGAAGCACAATATCATATCCATCGACTTACCGTTAGTCCAACAGAGTTCTGGTGATGACACGCTACTAGGTCAATGCACATTGAAGTAGGAGCATGGGTGGCGGAGCTGGTGGGCCCAATTGTATACACATCATGACCAATCACAAAGCAGCCCAGGTGTCTAAACAGTAGTCACATGTGGCAACGCCCAGGTGGCTACGTCAATTAGATGACGCTGCTGCTCTGTGATTGGATGGTTACCACATAAAAGCTGCTAACGACAGCGTTACAGCACGCTTGCTGTCCAGAGTCATTAAGTATTATTATTATTAATAGGTATTTATATAGCCCTATTAGGATACATGGCGCTTTACAATTTAGAGGGTAGACAAAGACAAGTGGTCAAAAACGACCACAAACGATGACAAAGGACGACAAATCCACAAATAATCATACAGGTACAATAGGGCCGGGGATCCTGTCCGCGAGGGCTCACAGTCTAGAGGGGGTGGGGAGGGAGACAGTAGGAGGGGGAGAGGTGAGATGGTGCAGTGGATAGGGTCTCAGTGTGTGTTGAAGGCTTGTTGGAAGAGGTGGGTCTTCAGGTTTTTCTTGAAGGTTCCCAGGGTAGGGGAGTGTCTGATGTGGTGGGGGAGGGAGTTCCAGAGTCTGGCAGAAGCATGAGAGAAGTCTTGTGTGCGGTTGTGGGAGGTGGAGATGCGGGGGGTTGAGAGAAGGAGTTCCTGAGAGGAGCGCAAGTTGCGTGAGGGGAGGTAACGGGAGACTAGGTCGGAGATGTAGGGAGGGGACAGGTTGTGTATGGCCTTGTATGTCAGGGTTAGGGTTTTGAAGTGAGATCGCTGGAGGATGGGGAGCCAGTGGAGGGCTCGGCGGAGAGGGGAGGCGAGGGAGTAACGAGGAGATAGGTGGATGAGTTGGGCAGCAGAGTTGAGGATGGCGCGGAGAAGTGCGAGGGAGGAGGCAGGGAGGCCGGTTAACAGGAGGTTGCAGTAGTCCAGGCGGGAGATGATGAGGGCGTGTACAAGTGTCTTGGCTGTGTTGTGGTCAACGAAGGAACGGATTCGGGCAATGTTTTTTAGTTGGAGTCGACAGGCGGTGGCGGGGGCTTGGATGTGGGGCTTGAGGGAGAGGGAGGAGTCGAGGATTACCCCGAGGCACTTGGTGTGGAGGAAGGGTGAGAGTGTGCAGTTATTGACGGTGATTGATAGGTCAGGAAGCGGGGCGGCGTTGTTCGGTGGAAGGACGATGAATTTGGTCTTGTCCATGTTGAGTTTTAGGAAGCGGGTAGAAAAGAAGGATGCGATGGCGGATAGGCAGGGAGGAATTATGGATAAAAGGGAGGAAATATCAGGGCCAGACAGATATAGTTGGGTGTCGTCGGCGTAGAGGTGGTATTGGAGTCCGTGTGACTCGATGAGGTTGCCTAGGCCGAGGGTGTAAATGGAGAAGAGTAGTGGTCCCAGGACCAAGCCTTGGGGGACACCTACAGAGAGGGGGTGGGGCAAGGAGGAGGTGTGGGAGTGGGTGACGCTGAATGTCCTGTCCGTTAGGTAGGAGATCCAGGAGAGGGCAAGGTCAGTAATGCCAAGAGACTCAAGAATTTGGAGTAAGAGGGAGTGGTCAACAGTGTCGAAGGCAGCAGAGAGGTCGAGAAGGATAAGGACGGAATGGTGTCGTTTGCTCTTGGCGATCAGAAGGTCGTTAGTGACTTTGGTTAGGGCTGTTTTGGTGGAGTGGTGAGGTAGGAAGCCGGATTGTAGGCGATCAAAGAGAGTACAGGAAGAGAGGTGGGAGGACAGTTCGGAATAGACGTGTTGTTCAAGAAGTTTTGAGGCAAACGGGAGGAGAGATATGGGGCGATAGTTGGAGACTGTTGTAGGGTCAAGGGATGGCTTTTTAGGATGGGCGTGATTAGGGCGTGTTTGAAGGGTGAGGGGAATGTGCTGGATTTGAGTGAAATGTAAGTACTGATGTTCAGACATGATTGTTGATATGCAAGAAAGAAAAGAAAGGAGGGGGGCGCAATGTGAAGACCTATCTGAAATAGTATTATGTATTATATGTATATATGTGTGTATCCATATATGTATGTGTAGGTGTGTATATATATGTATGAGTATATGTATATATGCGTATTTTTACATATTTTTATAATTTTATTATTTTATGTGTTTTAATGAAGGGAGAATCGAATATAGGTGATCATTGATTTTAAAGGGGTGGATGTACATGTATGGTGTGTACGTAAATATTTTATGTAATTATTATTATAAGGATTGGGTAGAGGCCTTTCTTCTCTTTTTTTTATATATAAGCATTTGAACACATATACGTGTTGAATTTGAACAATTTTAGGGAATGGTATATGTGTGGAGGGAGAATTTATTATAAAATATACTATATATGGGAATGAATGGGTTTAAGGTTAGGTGAGGGTTAAATCTTACCACTTAAAGCTTATCCAATCAGGATGATGCTGCTAATTACGATTATCTCTATATATATGTGTGGCACCCCAGGGGTTAATGTGCCACAGTAACATCACACGGGTTCCCTTCCCACAACACACTGACACTGACACTAGCACATCTGGGCCAGGAGAAGGAGCTAAACCAGCTCCCTTATATACTCCAGGTCAAAAGGAAGTAGTTAGTCTAGTCTAGAGTTTAGTTCAGTACGAGGTAGTACTGTGAAAAGTCCAGTTCCTGGGAGAACTGAGGGAGGCTGTAGTGTAAAGGAGCTGCGTCAGGCTTCTCTACAGTCTGCTCACTGATTCCAGGCCTAGCCAGGGCCTGAGGGAAGGAGAACTGAAGACAAAAGAACACATCCGGGAGACTGAGTGCCATCACCACTCGCCCCGGAGGAGCACACAGAACGGACACCGGATCCGAGACTGTGACTGACACACAGCACAGTAAATCCAGGAATAGTGGAATTTCTAGATCGACACTGTACCAGAGCAAAGCAACACGGCGGGGTCAGCAGCACACGGAAGACTCAAGTTGCCTAGCCAAGGGGTACCTGTGAGGAGAGAGACAGTGCCAGCAGCTCAGCTAGAAGCAGCAGCGGGGCCACACACACACAGCGCAACTGGAGGAAGCTGAGGACCCGGACAGGGTGGGAGCAACCCGGCCCCAGTACAGACTCCGTGGACAATAACCTGCTACAACATCTGCAGTAAAGCTTTGGAAAACTTCAGAAACGTGAGTGTGTGTTCCTTCAACCCGTCTCCACTATCCATCCCTTATTATCATATTCATAGACTCTAATTACCACTGCCCCGGGAAACCAGCCTCTACCTACGGAGAGCCGTTCCATTTAAGCTGCCCAACATCATCCCCGGAGGTACTGCAGCAGCGGTGGTCCCATTACTGACCACACACCGTGGGTGGCGTCACGACAAACATTTATCCCTTGTACATATTTCCCTTTTACTTGCGGAACCCGGGACACGGTCCGGACCAGGCCCTCCGTGACATCCCCAGCAGCAACCCGGTCCGGTACCGAGTACCCCGTCCCAGTGGGCTCCACATATGTAACCAATGTGCAGTAGTACCCTTATACACCTGATGAAGATGGCTACCTGATCGTTGAAACGCGTTGTGTGTTAATTAAGGGACGTAATAAAGGTTTTGGATTATTAATCCTCCATCATCTTTCTTTCTCAGCGCTCCTAAAAAGACTGTTTGTATTTTAGTATATGATGATTGTTGATATGGCTGTGTATAGCATTTGATCCTTCTTTGCACTACGGATCGTTATTGTGTACTGTAGCAGACGACCAAGTCCTGGTGTATGTTGGTTGGAATGATGTGTTTGATGGGGCTGTTCTGTGCCGCAAAATGGATGGATGGCTTTCATTGCCACAAAACACCTTCCTCATTGACAATCCATTTTGCCTTCATCATACAGGATCATGTAGCAAGGAGGGCTCTGTGGATAGTTTAGTTGCACATATCAAATGTGTCCACATAGTACAGTCCTTTACCACATTGAATGGAATTCATCTGGACAATACTGAGATGTGGAGTGGCCCATGTGGCTTGGGAATGTCTGCCTGTGAAGATCCGGGCTTATCACCACCACAGGGATGTGTGTTCGACATGATGACTATGCGATTGTCAGCTGCGTGGGATGATAATTTGTGAGTAGCACATGGCTCTGATATGTTTAACATGTTCTTTTACTTCTTTGTCACTAAGCATCTGTCTGTGTGTTTTAGCTTTGTATTTTCCTAGCCCTTGTGGTCGTACTTATACATTAGGAGCAGCTATATGGGGGTATGGTAATGAGGTCACAATTTGGATGATGGTGCTATAGTTGGGGAGGAGGGCTATGGGTGTAATGCTAACAGGTGTTGTGGTGAGGCAGTGTAATGTTCTTTGTGACCAGTAAATGGTGCCAAATATGTATGTGGGTGGCCATATGAGCAGAGTCTACTAGGAGGTGGGTAACTGGCTAGGGCATGTGCATGGAAGGAGGTAGTGGTGAGTTTGATGGCTGATAATGTGTTATTTTAATGAAAGTGTATTTTTGTTCCTTTTGCAGGGGTTGGTAGGTGAGATCATCATGGACCCTGATGGAGATGTTATCATGGCTCTTGCCTTGGTGGAAGAGGACTTATGGCTGGAGGATAGAGTTGAGAGGTTGCGGGCTCGCAGACCACGGTGTGTGTGGGCTCGGGATTGGCTTCGGCAATGGGACGACCTGAGTCACATGCGCCTGCTGCATCAGCTGGAGGATAGGAGTCCGCATGATTTCAGGAACTATCTCAGTATGTCCGAGGACTCTTTCACATTCCTCTTGGAATGCATTACGCCATTGAAAGCCCGACAGGACACTTTGATGTGTCGAGCTGTGCAACCTGAGGAGCGTTTGGCTGTAACTCTGAGGTTCCTGGCAACAGATCGTTCGAAGACAGACCTGCAATACACTGCAGCTGTCTCACAGCCACTGCTGAGCTGCCTGATCCCCGAGACGTGTGAAGCCATCTGGAGTTGTCTGCTGCCATCCTGCATGCAGTTTCCAACAACCCCCGCAGGATGGATATATGTTGCCAGAGGTTTTGAGGAACGATGGCAATTTCCAAACTGCGGCGGTGCTTTGGATGGTAAGCACGTGAGGATCACAAAACCCCCCAAAACGGGTCCTTGTATTATAATTACAAAGGATATTTTAGTGTGGTCCTTATGGCCCTGGTGGATGCTCACTATGAGTTCCTGTACGTGGATGTTGGCATGAACAGCCGTGTTTCAGATGGGGGTGTGTTTGCACACTGCTCCTTGGCCCAAGACCTAAGGAGAGGTGCTCTGCACTTGCCCTCAAATGATGAGACAACTGGTCATCCCAACCCTGCGTTTGTGGGGGATGAAGCCTTCCCACTTCAGGCTCACCTATTACGGCCATATCCCTAGAGGACGCTTACTTCTGAGCAGTGCATTTTCAATTACCGGCTATGCCGGGCTCGCCATGTGGTTGAAAATGCGTTCGGGATCATGGCCAATAGATTCCACATGTTTCATACGCCTTTCATATGAAACTGGAATCTATCGATGTGGTAGTGCTGGCCTAGTGTGTGCTGCATAACTTCCTGCGTCGTAGGGATCGGTCATCATACACGCCGGGAAGTTATGTGGATTCTGTGGACCCCACAACAGGGGAGGTCCGTCCCGGGAATTGGCGTGCTGCCGACCATGTTGTGGCACCACTCCAGCCGCTGAGGCATGGTCTGAGTCAGCAGGATGCCAGGAGCAACAGAGATGCTTACTGCTCCTACTTTAATGGCCCTGGGCCAGTGGCCTGGCAGCACAAGTAGGTGTAGCGTGGCTGGTGTTGTGAGGCATCAACATGAGGAGGAGGGTGGAGTCATCAGGGTGGCTGCACCATGATGAATATGTTTTTGTTTTTGTTTTTTTGAGGTTTGGGGTGTTAACACATCAGTTAGTTAGTTAGTTAGTTGTGAGGTTTTTGGTTCACTACTGTGCAATGTTTGGGTATCGCCATTCTGTTTCTGCTTTTTGTACTTATTTGTGTCATGTTGGCACTTATGTTCTAAATGTTTTGTCTGTGTTGTTTGCCTTATAATTTTTGTGCACAAACACTTTAATTACAAACCAAAAAAAAACAAAAAACCTGTGTGTGTCCATACTTTTCTATACAGGGCAGTTGCAGTTTGGCCCACACTATATGCCGTGACTGTGTGTACATGTCTATTATGATGTGTTTGGCCACATGGGACTGTGTCCACACACATGGAGAATGCAATGGTGTTTGTGGGGGCATGTAGGTACACTTCAGTACACACACGCAACGATGTGTGCACACACATACAGTAGTTCATTTCAGCTATGGCAGCTCTGTCATGGCGTGTACCAATGCAGGTATATATGTCCATAGTGTTTTTTGTATCTTACCGCAATCACCTACAGTTGCACACCTAGCCATTGTTACTGTAATCAACTGTAATGCACAAGACCGCTTGTGTGCGACACTTTTGCGGCTCAAAAGTGTGTTGCAGGAGCCACAAATGACGACTCTAGCGTGTATTTGTGGCAAATTCCGACAGATAATGGCATCATGTATTAGCCAGCCTTCCAGAGCAGGCTGACCAATTGTAACGCTGTTGCATTGTCCAATGAGCGCGTATGGGGCGCGGTGTACACCACTGTGGCACACCTATCTCCTCGCCACGCTGAACATGTATGCCCACATTGCCTTTGGAATTGCGGCGTGTGAAGTCGCGATGGAATGAGGCTAGATTGGTTCCGCTGTAGGTGAGGCGATTTCCAGAGCGACACATCGCCTTACTTTCAGGGCGAGATTGCGGCGTGTGATGCCGCCATCGGCGATCTGAGGCGACCAAGAAAAACGTGAACGTGCACTTTAGATTGCCACATAAACCTAAGACGTGTTACTGTACCATAAAACGGATATTTTAGGAACATTTTATGCTTCCTGGACTTCACAGCTGCTGCCATATCTGGCACAGTTTCTAAAATTCATGCCCTATAGGAGGCAAAACACCTGCAAACTCCAGGAAGATTAAAAAATTAATTTAATTCTCCCCCTAAATTCTACAGCTTCATCAGGGCCGGTTTTAGCCAAAGTGGGGCCCTAGGCAAAAGGTTAAAGTGGGCCCTAAATGCTCACATATTACACCATCATACTCAGACATTTAGGGTACATTTACAAGCGCTGATTTCAGACTGGTAAATGAGAGCGATCTATAATATTCAATTCCTTTGGCGCTTGTTTCCAGCCTTTTTACCCATCATGATGAAGAATGATGGATCCTGATGGGGGGCGTGGCCTGGCCATGGGAGAGGACAGGCGCTGAATCTGGTGCTCCTGATCCCCGGCTGACAAAAGCCCTAATATCTCTATTATAACCCAAGCTGATTACACCATATGTCGGCGAAAAGACGTACCAGCCGACCAGCTACCTCCACAGGGCCCCCGGTCCAGCGCTCCACCAGCATAACTAGATATCTCAGGAGCTCCGGCCGGAGACCCCAGGACAGTGCCGAGATCAAGATGGCGGATCCCTCCCCACAGATCAGAGGTCCTGGTAACAGGGCGGGAGGGCGAGGAGCAGGCACTCACCTGCAAGCGCTGGGTCCTGCACAAGTACAGAGGGCTGCTGAGGCATGCGGACAGAAGCAGAATCCAGGGAGCGACGGGCACAGCTTCTGCTTCGGCTGTGCTCAAGGGGAACAGTGTTCTGGCTGGAGGAGGGGTAGAAGAAGCCCATAATCAGACGGGGAGCCCTGCAGTGGACCCGTTGCTTCCCCAGGAAACCGGCAGAGAAGGAAGCCTGACCGCTGTTGATTCAGTGTCAGGTAAGGAATGTGACAAACTTGGAATGCCTGTAGTTCTCCCCCCTCAGCCAGAGACTCAGAGTGCTGGAGCTGGTCAGTGGAGAAAACAGACTCAAAGCACATCTACCCCAGCTGATTCAGTCAGCCATCACGAGCTGCTGCCCAACAGACCCCTGATAGCTGAGGGGAATATATCTCCTAGTCACCACTATACAACAGCCCAGTCAAGTTCAGACCCTGATCTTAGTAGACAAGCTTGGCATGCATCTCCTATGATGCCGCAGTCTGACCGCATCTCACTGTCTGATAACATGTTATACACCGGAGCCCCCCTTTATGGCACTACAGAGGATACGTGTGTGCAGAGAGGAGGCTCGGGGTCGGCCACCTGTCGGAGGTATGAAGCTTCTGGTCCTGTACACATAGATGCATCACAAGACTGCCATACCCCTGGAGAGGAGATGTGGGATTCCTTTAGAGCGCGTATCTCAAATATTCCCACTAAAGAGGAGCTGGAAGACTTTGTTGCCAGCTTGGAATCCACTTTTAAAAGAGAGGCTGGGGCGCTCAGAGGGGAAATCTCTGCTCTTTCATCTAGAGTATCCCATACTGATTCCAACATGGATAGGCTTCAACAGAGGGTCCAGCTCCTAGAAGATCAGTTGGCGGCCCAGAACTCTAAATATGATAGCTTTTGGGACGCCATGGAAGACCTGGAGAACCGTGAACGGCGACAGAATATTAGAGTACGGGGCCTGCCTGAATCAGTCCGACCTGAGGAGCTAAATTCCTCTTTACAAAATCTCTTCAACAACATCAGGAACGCTCCTCCTGAGACTGATATAGAGTTTGACCGGGCCCATAGATCGCTTGGCCCGCCCCCACCTGATGGTGCGAGACCAAGGGACGTTATCTGTCGCCTTCATAGGTTTCAAGTCAAAGAGGACATTCTTAATCATTCCAGGAGAAAGGATGAACTTAGCTACCAAGGTTTCCAAATTCAGTTAATGGCAGACCTGTCTAGACGCACCCTCCAAAAGAGGCGTGCACTACGCCCGCTGCTGGATCTTCTGAGACAAGCTGAGATCCCATACTCCTGGGGAAATCCGTTCCGTCTACAGGTCAGAAGAGGAGATCAGCGAGCTTTTCTATCCCATCCTAGAGAGCTCCAGGAATTCCTGACCCTATTAGACCTCATGGATCCGGGCCTTCAGTTCCCGGACTGGCCGAGCTCCCAGAATCCCGGTTATTCTCTATTGCCACCACGCACACAAAGACCTCAGCGTAGAGGTGGACGGGGTGGGGGTCAAAGACGGAGACGGAGAAACAGCTGGATCGACAGGGATGAAGAGGGATGAGTCTCGCATATGTTTTTTTTTTTTCCTCTGTGGCTTGATTTTGAATCCTGTTTTTTGATTCCTTCTGGATCAATTTTTTGGCTTTTGATATGTAACCAGAGGGTTCCTATGGACCTCGTGTCAGTGTTATAAAAGGGACTTTTTTATTTCCCCTACAGTTGTTAATTTCTTAACGTGTGATGTAGTGGTCTCACCCTTTCACTCCCCTTATTATACTTAGGGGCCACTTCCGTTTTTTCTCTTCTTGTCCGACTCCCCCCCTTCTTTCTCCCTCCCCCGTCCCCTCCCTCCAACCCGAACCCCCCCCCCCCGTCCTCCTCCTTTCTTTTCTATTCTCCCTGAGATATCTCAGTCTGAATTGATGCTCTGTGCTCCTATAATACTTTTTTGTGATGTATATCAAATAATTCTATTGTTTAGCTGGAACCCACCGGGATCTTAACTAATTTCTATAGACCCTTACTATGGGGTCTCTAACTCAGTTAATCTCTATGTTCCTTAGGTCGTTAGTAGCTTGGGTATTCCCTCGTGCCCTGCTGGATGTTTTTTTTATCACAGACGGGGACATGGGGTCCCCGCCTCGTCATCCGGATGAGTGGTGTTCCCAGAGAATTCATCAGTGGGGGGCACGGCGGAATATACAAGTTTTTTCTTTTTTATAATGCCCCATATATTTTATCGTTCTAAGTCTTACTTGGGTTGTAATAACAGTGTGTTTTAATATGCTACAGTTGGGTGAGTCATCCGGGGTAGGGATTTTTCTATTATTGTTTTTTTTTTCTCTTAATCCCATTCTGCTGCAACACTTATTTAGTGTCTATTGGGATATTTTCCTTTGACTTGGTGCCTCTTCCCTCCCCCGAAGGAAAGGTCTCTCTCCAATTGGGGTACTGCACTCCGAGTAGCGAGTGTAGGTTATCTGTTTAAGTCTATACCCCATAACATTCGCAATTGTAATTGTAATTGTTCTTTTATACCCTCCTTTTTTCCGCCCAGGGTAGTCTCCCCTCCTCCTCTTCTTTTTCTTCTTTCTTCCCCCCCCCCCCCCCCCCCCCCTTTTTTCTTCTCTTTTTTTTTTCTCTTCTCAGCTACTGGAAAGTAGAGCCTCTTCACAATCTCAAATTTATTCGCCTTGACTCTCCTACATAATGGGTTTTCTCAAATTGGGATCTCTTAATGTGAGAGGCTTCAATACGCCTCAAAAGAGAGCGCAAGTACTAACAGACATGCACAGACAAGGGGTACATGTCATACTCCTGCAGGAAACTCATTTTAAATCTAACCATGTTCCAGCCATTGGGGGCAAATACTACAATAGTTGGACGCATAGTACAAATCCTGACTCCAGAACGAAAGGAGTATCTATTGCGATCCACAAAAGTATGAACCTTACTATAGTCGACTCAGTGATAGACGAGGGGGGCCGTTATATATTCCTGAAGGTAAAAGTGGCTGAGAAAATGATGACCATTGTTAATTGGTACCTCCCGAACAGGAAACAAACTAGAGTATGTAGATCTCTCCTGTTAAAGCTAGCGGAGTTCGCTGAGGGTCTAGTCATTGTTGGAGGTGACTTTAACTTTATTTTTGACCCCACAGCGGACTCCTCGTCTGGTCGGGGAGCGGTCCCACGGAGACGGGTGAAGGCGCTACAGAAACTTCTCCTCCGGCTTCAGCTGACTGATGTGTGGAGAGTCCTCAACCCCAGTGGTAGGGATTTTACCTTCTTCTCTACGACCCACAGCTCGTACAGCAGAATTGACCTATTTTTGGTCAGTCACGGAATTCTTTCGTGGCAGCCTGAGGCCACAATAGGTAATATTCTCCTTTCTGACCATAGCCCTATTTATTTATCCTTGAAAGTTCCCGGACTATCGGACAGAAAGGGGTCTTGGAGACTAAACAGCAACCTCTTACAAAATGCGGCCTGTCTGGCGGATTTAAAATCAGATATAACCACCTTTGTACAGTCTCATGAGTCTGACATCACTTCCCAATCTTTTAAATGGGAGGCACTGAAGTGCGTTATGAGAGGCACTTTAATCAAACACGGGGCCAGACTGAAAAGAGTCCAGAATGATAAAATTAACGATCTGCTGACTCAAATCAAGTTCTTGGAATCTAGTCATAAAAGAACATACTCCCACGACTTACTGATTGAACTCTCCACTAAACGTCTTGAGCTTAAGAGTATTCTAGATAGGCAATTCCTGAGAGAAAGGGAACGTACAGCGGGATTTTTTTATAAAAAAGCCAATGTAGGCGGCCGTCCTATGGCGAGATTGCTACACCCTCGGGTGGGACGCACTTTTATTCCTTCTATTAAGACAGGAGCTGGGAAAACAGTCCACAATAATGAGGAGATTACTGGAGTTTTCCAAAGCTTTTATAAAGACCTTTATAATTTAAAGGGGAAGTTCTTGGATATGGACCCTTCTGCGCTGAGAACCAAAATTAGGGAATATATCAAAAAGATTGATGTCCCATCTCTGTCAGAATCCGATTTGTTAAATTTGGAAACAGACATAACTGCAAGGGAATTGTCGGATGTGATCAGGGCCACCCCAACATCTAAGTGTGCCGGTCCTGACGTTTTTTTGCCCATTTTTTACAAATCATTATCGGATAGTTTGCTGCCCCAAATGCTTCTGACCTTCAACTCGGTTATGGATGGGGGTAGTTTTGCTCCCCAGGCTTTGGAGGCACATGTTTGTGTGATCCCAAAGCCTAATAAAGACCCTTTGTTGGCGGCAAGCTATAGACCGATCTCTCTAATAAATGTGGATGTCAAGATCTTTGCAAAGATCCTTGCAGACAGACTATCTAGGATTCTTCCCTCCATCATTAACTTGGACCAGGTGGTCTTTGTCAAGGGCCGAGAGGCACGGGACAATATCATTAGATCCCTTTTAATTATTGACAGGGCTAAGATATGGAAGTCCCCTCTTTGTCTTCTGTCGGTTGATGCAGAAAAGGCCTTTGACAGAGTCCACTGGGGGTTCTTATGGGAGGCTCTAAAGCACATTGGATTACAACAAAAATTTTTGAATGGAATTATGTCCCTGTACTCGAGTCCCTCTGCCAGGGTTAGAATTAACGGATCTTTGTCTGACCCATTTAATATCTGAAATGGGACCCGCCAGGGTTGTCTATTATCCCCCTTGTTATACGTCATAGTAATTGAACATCTGGCTAAAGCTATCAGAGACAATGACGATATCAGGGGATTTCACATGGGCAACTCCGTCCAGAAGACGGCCCTGTTTGCAGACGACGTTCTTCTCTATGTCTCTCAGCCTATTACTTCCTTCCCGGTTCTGTTACGAGAGTTTGACACTTTTGGGGCATTAACCAATTTTAAGGTGAACTACTCTAAAACAGAGACGATGAACATTTCCCTTCCTCCGGCGGTTGTAGCCTCCCTGGCGTCAGCCTTCCCTTTTCGTTGGAAGCAGGGCCAGATCTCCTACTTAGGGGTGAATCTCCCCGACGATTTACGCAGACTTTTTGCCTTGAACCATTTAGTCATTTTTGATAAAATAGTGAACCTGGTAAATTCTTACAGGCTCCTGAAACTTTCCTGGCTGGGCAGGATGCACGCCATTAAAATGGACATCTTGCCAAGGTTCTTATACATATTTCAATCAGTACCCATCTGGCCACAAAGATCCTTTTTCACAAAAATTCGATCTTTACTCTCTAGTTTCATTTGGAAAGGAAAGAAACCAAGGGTGGGTTTTGAGACCTTGTCGGCGCCCCGCCATTGCGGGGGAGTGGGTCTTCCAGACCTCCGCAAATATTGTCAGGCTGCCATCTTTGTTAGACTTTTGGACTGGAACTTTAGAGAGGCTTCTAAGAAATGGGTCCAGATTGAACAAGACGGGATAGCCATACCTCTCCGATACTTACAGTGGATCCCTAGTCACTTCATTAAAGATCAAGAGAACATTGGGTTCCTTGCCATTGAAACCCTGAAGGCATGGAAGTCTTGTCGGCGGGTAATCCAGATCCTCAGACTATGAGCCCATTAACTCCCATCTTTCGCAATCCAGCTTTCCCCCAGGCTTTGATAGGCAGTACTTTTTGGGTTGGCGTTTCAATGACGATACTCGTATTGGGAATGTCCTACAACAAGGTGAGCTTCCCACATTTAACGTTCTTCAAAGTAAGGCCTCCGACTTCAAATTAAACTGGTGGGAGTATCTCCAGCTACGTTCTTTCCTAAAGACGGTGAAATTTTCGGAGGGCCCTGAGCTTCGTCTTTCGCCCCTAGAGGCTATCTTTTCTTGTGAGTCTCCTCCTGATCGAGGTATTTCAGCTATTTACCAAGTCCTATCGGCGAGGGATAATAATGTCAAACTCAAATACCAGATTAGCTGGGAGAGAGAGTTGGGAGTTCCCATCTCAAGTAAAGAGTGGAGGAGGTGCTTCCTCATGACGCACAAGTTGCCCTGCTCATGCGATGCTCAGGAAAAGAGCTATAAAATACTGTTCCGGTGGTATATCACTCCAGACAGGCTGCATAAATTCTCCTCTGCTGAATCTGGGCTTTGCTGGAGATGTGGATCCGAAGTGGGTACGATGCTGCACATTTGGTGGGGCTGCTCCCTGATCAAACAGTTCTGGGAAAAGGTCTTTCGTAATTATAGGCTGGTTACAGGTAAACAAGTAACGGGAACTCCGGAGTTGGCCTTGCTCTCTTTGTTGCCTGGTTCGGTGAGGGCTGAAAAGAAGGACATTTTGAGATTCTGCGTCTCGGCTGCCAGAGCAGTGATTCCTCGGCTCTGGAGGTCTACGGAACCCCCTTCCATCATCGAATGGTTTTCGGAGGTGGAATTGTATTATAGAATGGAAGAGATAGCGGCGGGACTGTCTCAGACTCTGCCATCTTTCTCAGCCACTTGGTCTGACTGGATAACTTTTAAAGACTCCAATAATTATGATCTGCTACTCTCTTAAAGGGAGTCCGGATCCTCCCCCCATTCCTTTTAGGGGAACTCTTTCGACTGTTCTCGGTCTATCTGACATGTATATGAATCCAGTAAATATATTGTTCTTTCTTTCTTTCTTTCTCCCCCCCCCTTTTTTTTCTTTTTCTCTTTTTTTCTCTTTCTCTTCTCTTTCTCTTTCCCTCCCTTCCTCCCCCCCCCCTCCCCTGGGCGGATTTATGATTTATATGGCTTTTTTGATAAAATAAAAATAATAACAGAACTTTTCAGTTTTAACATTTTCATCTTAATTCCATACCTATGGTGAAAGTATGGAAAGTATTCTTTTGTTATACTTTCATTTATTATTAACCTTTCTATGAGTCTAGGACTATGGACAAAACATACTGTGTACTTTAACTCATGGAATGGTCATGATTCCAAAACACTAAAGTGTTCTTGATTTTTGTATGTATTCTACTTGATATGTGAACGTTCTATACCTTTGTTTAATAAAAATATATTTACCAAAAAAAAAAAAGAATGATGGATCCTGAACAATCACTGGTAGAGCAATCTGCCCCTATGTTATCAGCAGAACTTCTTTCTGCAGTTTGCAGCGGGCGATCTGCTGCCCAGAGAAAGTGTTTTTGTTCCTCCATAAACAATCCAATCACCCGATGATGAGCAGCATTTTGCTCGTTTGTTGGGAAATTTCTAACATGTTACATCTAGATGGCACTCACTGGATCTCTTCGACGTGCTCTTTATTCACAAAATGTGAGGGTACATAGTGCAGGGAGCAGTCGGCAGGGTGGCCAACGGCTCTGTTTCGCGCGTATAGCGCTTCTGCGGATCCTCAATGCTTTCAGTACTGTACCCGCAGAAGCGCTATACGCGCGAAACGGAGGAGTTGTCCACCCTGCCGACCCCTCCCTGCACTATGTACCCTCACATTTTGTGAATAAAGAGCACGTCGAAGAAATGATGAGTGCCGTCTTTTATCACATTTAAATCATGCTTCTTGTTGACTGAGCAACACTGATCCCTGGAACACTGTGTATCCGGCTGTGCTGTATAAGCTTGCAGCGCTGGTGCTTCGCTCCCTTATGCAAAAAAAAGTTTACATCTAGGAACTCTCATATGTGCTGCTAAGGTTTATAAATGTGGATGCTACATATACACAACACGTGGTATGTGACACAAACACTATATATTACACATATACACTGAGCACACAGGCATAGACACACACATCCATTCCCAGTATTGTTTGTCTGTGTCATACAGCACGGCTCCTTCAGGGAGAGTCGCTCTTTCTAACCACTTTTACTCTGACCAAAAGATGGGAATTCTGAACACAGGACTCCTTATATTGATTAAAAATTACCTACAAGTGTTTAATGAAATAGGGTTTACAAACTGTAGTCAGTAAGAAGAATATTTTCATAGGATCAGCTACTTAAATATAATCTTTAACAAAGAACTGCTATATTCTTCATATTATAAGAAAAATACATTTGAATTAAGCCCCATCCTGGTGTCTTGTGTTGTTCTGGGGTCACTAGTGGAAATATTGATCTTAAAGGAGTTATCCAGAATTCTATAATCATGACTGATTTCTTTCAAAAACAGCGCCACCCCTGTCTACAGGTTGGACATCCCATTTAATGCCTTGTAAATTCTGCTTGATAACTGGCTACAAATTTAGGAATTAAGGAGGTTCCCTAACTCTAATTACTCCCATCATGAACTTGTGAAGATTAAAGCCGGTGGGGGGCGCTCTTACTGCTATTACACAGATTTTATACCTTTCACCACTGAACGATTTTTCATTTTTGTTATTTCCTCCCCTTGTTCCAAAAGCCATAACATTTTTATTTTTCCTTCCACATAGCCACATAGCCGTTTTGCAGAATGTGTTGTACTTTTAAATGACATCATTCATTCTACAACAAAACATACTGGATAATAAGAAAAAAAAATGGTCAGAATGCTTTGAAATTAAAAAACAAAAAGTGCAATTATACAATGGGTTTTTTGAGTTTTTTTATTTATCATGTTAACTAAATGGTAAAAGTGACCTCATAAGTTGATTATCTAGGTCAGAATAAACAGATACTGAATATTTTTTGTTTTATTTCAATGATGAAAAAAAAAACAGAAAAAAAATATAAAAAATAAATAAAAATGTTCTTTATTTGTAATTTTCCTAGATCCATACATTTTTAATTTTTCAAGATACAGGGCTATGTGAGGCTTACTTTTTGCTCTCTGAGCTGCCATTTTTGCTGATACTATTTTGAGTCAGATACAATATTTTGATCGCCTTTTATTGCATTTTATTGTAACAATGTGGTGGCCAAAAAACATAATTCTGGTGTTTTTATTTTTTCCCGTTACACCATTTACCAACTGGATTAATTTACTTTATATATTGATAGCTTAGATTCTTACGATACCAAATATGTATATATTTTTATTTTTTTTACTGTTTTAATGCTATTTTCATTGCAGCTCCTTTGGGGGGCCCCAAGAGAGTGGGGCCCTGGGCAACTGCCCAGTCTGCACCCTCTTAACGCCGGCCCTGAGCTTGATACAAGCCTGTAGACCCAATGGTGGGACCACTCCCAGCCAATGGGTCTTCTGGCAAGCGTTTTGGCCCCAATCAGGGAAATTTTAGGGTAATTTTAGATTTCAAACTTTTTTCCCGAACAAAGCCGTGTTCGGCGATTTTTTGGTAAATTGTTCAGGTTTCCAATCATGAACAGAATCAGCAATGTTTGTGTCAAATTTAAAATTGGAGAACATGTTTGGGTAAAGTTTTCTCATCTATAATTACTATATATGACTACAAAAATAAACAAGAAAAGAAAAACAGGACAGCACCTTTGGCCTAGGACTTTTCTGCTATTTCTATTGAATCGGCAATTAATGAGTTAACCATCCAATTCACTGAGATTTTATTTGAAATGATAGGAGTAAAACTTTCATGTCAAGGGTGTTTACATCTGAGAGCTGCTAGTTCACAGTGGCAGATGGTTTGTTTTATTACTCGTGACAAGATTACATTTCATGCAAACTTCCTTTGATGATAAACATTATACATAATTATACAAAGTGTTACATAAACATTGAGTGCTTGTTTGCAAATGTGACTGCCTGCTTATAAAGCAATCCTCATTAAGATGTACAGTGATACGAAATGATGCCTATTGATTGCCTCTCACATCTAAATTCTGCAATTATTTTTTTTATTATGTGCTGGCCACCCTTGTGAATGCATTTTTTAGGTTGCGGAATGCTTTTTATTGACAATATACTATGTTACTAAGTTCTCTTTTTAGAGTACATAATTTGTAAATCCTGCAGCATTAAATAGAGACACTGTTAATGACATATAATTATTTATATACTAGCTGGGTGCCCGATGCACATGCATCGGGATTCTAGCAGAGCGAGTCTCTGACTCGCAATGGCCGCTTCGCGGCCAATGCTTCGCGCTGCTAAGGCGACTCGCCATGCCCGCTGCGCGGCCAATGCTTCGGGCGTATCCACATGACGACATTGACTCGCAGCGTGAGCGGACTCAAAAGGGGCAAAAGACCCATTCGTGATTATATAATAGATTATTATTAATGGCCTTTCACTTGATTTTGAGCAAAGGTGGCTTGATAGATAGTTCTGAATGAAGATTAATCTTGTGCAAGCCTAAATAGGTCCACCAGGGTCTTCTCCGCTGTTTTCTTAATAGTTTCAGGTCAGCAAGTTGTCTTCCTTTACGCCTTGTTCCTTCTATTCTTCCTAAGATGATGTCCTACTCCAGTAAGTGCTCTCTTCATATGATGTGCCCAAATTGGCTAGAGGAGAAATGTGTTTTGATTAGAGGCATCTAGGCATGAATTATAATCTTACAGCCCTTGCTGCTGCACCCTAAAACTAAAAGTCCCTTCTCAGGGCTACATGTATTCTATTGCCTATTAAAGGGAACCTGTCTCCCCACCAGCATTAACATAATGTAATTGGGTTCTTGTAACCCCTCTATGTGCCCAGACATGCCCCTTATACCTGAGAAATAAACTTTTATTCGCCCCCACGCTCCATCCTAAAAGGTCCAGGAGGTCTGCTCTCTGGTCTCAGTGTATTAGGTCCTTGCCGCCCCCTGCCACAAAATCTGCCCTGCTTTTTCTAAATTGCTGCCCCTCCTGTGGCCGGCTACTGATTGACAGGCATAATTGTGCCTACGCAGTGGAGCGGTTCATAGTGCTCCTCTATTGAAGATACAGTGCCCGAAGTCACACAAGATTTGTGAGGTCTCGCAAAACTTCAAAGACTGTATCTTTATTGGAGGAGTACGGTGACCCGCTCCACTGCACAGGCGCAATTATGCCTCTTGATCAGCAGCCGGCCACAGGAGGGGAGGCAATTTTAAAAAAGCAGGGCGCAGGGACGTATTTGGAGTTCCTGCTGCCCTAGGCACTGTCAGCGTTCGCTCCCCCCCCTGTCGCAGTCGCTCCCCCCTCCACCACTGACCCTTCCCCTGTCATGGAACCTCCCCCCGTCATGGACCTTGCCCCCATCACGGACCCTCCCCCCCCACCATTGCAGACCCTCCCCTGTGCCGGACAATTTCCCCCCCCGTCGCGGTTGTCCCCCCAAGTTTCATGTTACTTCTCCCTCCATATTCTATCATGTAGCACATATAAAAGGTTTGTAGGTTTGCTCAACCACACTACAGAGACATACTGATATGATGTTTACATTGTGATCCCCAATGGGGACACTGTTGATGATGTTTGTAAAGTGCTGTGGAGTTCATAGTGTAATCTAAATGCAAAAAATATTATTCTTATGTCACAATACCAAGATCTGAGGATCTTCTATTTCGAGGTCAGGGGTTCTCTTATGCGATGTTGCTGCTTGTCTTGCTGTCTTCCTCTTTTGACACTGCTTTGCTGGAAGAGGGATAGGTTTGGATTAGAGGCCTTCCTGTCCTTGCTACTGCTATACCATGAAACCAAAGTCCCTTGTCTGGGCTGCATCCATTCTATTCCCTATTAATACCACTGTTAGCTACATTCACTGTAGGATTTGCTGCTGGAGGTGGGATAGGTATAGATTAGAGGCATCTTGGCAGGAATTACAGCCTTAGGCTACATTCAGACACGTTTTTGATGCGTTTTGTGAGGATCCGTTTTTTAAAGCCCATAGACAATGGTTTCAATGTAAAAAGCTTATCAGAAAAATGCCACACAAGTTGACATGCTCATTCTTTTTGATGATCAGTTTTTGAGCCAAAAAAAGGACCACCGTAACACCTTGTGTCTAAATGAGAAATGAAAACTCATTGACTTGGCTGAGAATCTCTAAAATTTATTCTGCCACTGCAAAAACAGATCCTCACAAAACGGATCAAAAATGCATCAAACATGTTATGTCTGAATGTAGCCTCATAGTCCTGTCTGCGAAAAAAAAACAAAAGTCCCTTGTCAGGTCTACATCTATTCTATTCCCTAATAATGCTGCTATTAGCTGCATTCATTGTAGGATTAGCTGTTAGGGGAGAGACAGGTTTAGATTAGTGGCAGGAATTATAGCCTTACAGTCTAGGGCGGGGTCAAGGTATTTTGGTGCACTTTTAAGATGAAGCCTATGGTGCTCCCCCCCTCACATGAACCCCAAGTACCTATGTAAAGGAATAGGTCAATGACTAAGGTATCTGGCCCAAACAATCTCCCCATCCCCCACTCGCCAATGGGTCAGGAAACATTTTCTAAAAACCACTTCTACAAGAATTGTAACCTGTTTCGCACAAGAATAGTAATAAAAGTTAAAATAAATTGCTGTATATGAGTGGTGAGACTAAACAGGGTGTGTGTTTTCATAGATATGGAATCATTCATTGCTTGCAGAGCCTTCACATGATACCAGGGAAAAATATCACTATTCATTCCTGACATTCGATATTTTAAAAGTCAAACTCAAGAACAGTCACGGAATCTAATATTACTTAACTATAATGGGTGCCATTCGATTTCCTTTAAGGTGTCCTGCATTTGGAGAATATCCCAATGAAAGCTAAACAGACCCCATTATTAAGGGATGCATAGGATGATGTTCATATCGATCATGCAAAAATGAAGTTTGCAATAAAACTGATAGTGGTACTAGTGCCATATTCCGGTACGGATAGTGGTTCTGGCGACTTATTCAAGTACTGATCTTCTAATCTTGTATTCCTGTACTGATGTGGTTCTGCTGACATCTTTATGTAGTGATGGTTGTTTTGGTGCTATGTTCATGTATCATTGATGATTCTGATGATACAGTATATTCATTTAGTGATTATGGTTCTGGTGCTGTATTAATCACTAGAATCAGCATTAGTACATGGATATCAAACTAAAATTATCATCAGTATATGAATACATAATTAGAGTCATTGACAGTAAATATAAACGGCATCAAAACCACTATCAGTAAATTAACAGGTCACTAGAACCACAATCACTAAATAAATACATCACCAGAACCATAATCAATACATAAATACACCAAATGAACCACCATCAGTACATGAATACATCACAAAACCACTGTCAAAAAATGAATACAACACAAGTACTATCATCATTACATGAATATGTCACCAGAACCACCAGAAGTATATAAATACATCACCAAGCTTAGTACAGCAAATAATTGTAATGTTAAGTCAGGACAGTATTCATTTATATCTCATGGATCTGCAACTCCCATTATCTACTTAACAATATTAAGGAGATGAGAGATGTTAACAGTATTTATCAGACTTTGGACCATACAGGAACAACAGTACTAATGAGACGTAGACAAAATCAACAAGCAAACATTTACATCCAGGTACCTTACAGGTGACATTTTCTTTAAGTAGTTTCTTTTCATCTTCATCTTGTCCAGATGCTATGGTGACTTCACATCCACAGCTCTACACAGCAGACTTCCCTCTTCTCCAGTATTCTGCAGCATATCTGTAGCACCCCTGTGGATCCAGTCACAACAGAGGTACTGCACCCCTGTTAGGGTGTAGTATCCCACTCACGGGTAAGAGAGTTACAGACATACCGGGACACCCAGGAAATGCACTAGGAACCATTGTAGTGGGGATGGGTGGAGAGGAAGTAGCTAGAGGGAGCACCTGGGAAGGATTGAAGCCAGGAAGCACACACGTAGATGATGTGGGACACATGACAAAGGGTATAAATAGAGTGGGAAAGATCTAGAAAGCAGAAGAACAGTTAAAAAGCAGAGAGGAGAGACCGCTAGACAACAGCGAGCACAGTGGGACATTGAGAGTCGAGTTGAAGGGAAGCTAGAGAAAGAAAACCTGCCACAGAAGGAAAAGAATTTGAGAGAAGTGTCCAGGACTGGACCTGAGGCCAGAATGAGAAGCAGAGACAAGAACTAGGAGGCTCCAGAAGGAAAAGGAGGTCCCATAGGCACAGGAAGTGAGCAATCCACCCGTGGGACTCGTATCCATTGTCAGGCGCAGGCAAGTGGAGGGACCAGGCTGCAAGAAAGGGGCACCGGAAACCCCAAGACTAGTGGAGAAGACAGACCAGGCTCAGCTAGCCACCCGGAAGCTGTGAAACTTCCATGGGGACACAGTCGGTAACCGCACACATCTGCTGAAAAGCTGGCAACCATAGGGCTAAGGGGAGATACTGCAAGTCAACCACTAAGAGAAGCCTACAGTCACTGGCTCAGAGCTCTGTATGGCAAGTCACAAGGCAGGAGGGAGAATCAAGTGTAGCACCCCTATGGCAACGCGCCACAGGGAGGTACTGCACCCCAAACAGAAGGTGTAGTGCCTTCGTAGTCGTGGATATGGAGAACCCTACAGAGTCTGCACCCTGCATCCAAACAGTAGGCCACTTTAACACAGGGGACTGGTATTCAGAAGGTCCCAGGGGGTGTGGCCTAGAGAGAGGGAGACAGGGAGTGATAATAGTGTCAGGCAGACGGTGTGAGTAGGGCAAGGAAGGCAGATGCAGGGCACCCAGCGGCTGCAACAGTAGGGCACCTCTTAGGAGAGGGGTGACCCAGATTCTGAAGGGGGTTACTCCAGGACTGGTTGGAGCCAGCTGGAGGCCCAGGTCACAACTAGAATACCGGAGCCGAGGCAGCTAGTAAAAAGTCCAACCCTAACTGCAGACCAGCAAGCTGAATGCCCAACACAAAGGAGCCACAGCACCCCTAAAGAAGCCCAACATCAGTCCCGCAGCTGGGTCCATGACACCGACAAGTAAGAGACTTTAGGTATCAGACCCGAGACTTGGCTCAAGAGGGGAAAATACAGACAGAGACAGAGGGACAGGACCAGGAATGCTATATTAAAGGAATCACTGCCAGACTCTGGAAAGTCCTCCAAGATCTGCGGCTACCAACCCTGTTCAATCAGACTGTACTGTGTACCTTAACATCTACCCGGTACCAGTAAAGAACTGTTCGAGCTAATCTGGACTCTGTCTCAGTTATTCGCCGCCCGGAGGGCTTCTACAACATCACAGGAGGTGAGGACTACTACTCTCCTCATCCACCCCACTGCCCTGAGGTAAAGCTCCACCTGTGGGGAGCTGTACTACCAAAGCTGCATTTACATTACCTCAGCGGCCAGCCGCAGTGCTGGTTAGCCTATTACCAGGTACCACAGGTGGCGTCACGTTACCATTCCCCCATCATCATCACCCCACCCAGCCATTGAGGGTCCAGGGCACGAAACCGAGAACCGACCAGCTGTGATCCCCCCCACTGAAGTAACCACCTGTCCGGGTATCCGAGTGCCCCCTACCCTTTCGACCGACTCACAAGCACAGTGTGAGACTACCGAGAAAGAACAAAGAAGGAGTACAGGTTGCGTACCATCCTACTATCAAGGAGTAGCTGCAACCCTGCCTCCGAGAACCGAGTGCTCAGCGGGCTGTTACACAAAGACTGAGTAAAATATCTGAAGATTGCAACCCGCTGTGTCTGTGAACTTTCTTAATGCATCAAGAGCACTAGAACCACAACTACCAACTCACTCAGGTACCCTTCTGCTGCCCTGGGGGTCAGCCCTACCCATAGAGGGCTTAACAACACTGCTGCCTCCCTACCATCGGCCCCTAGAGGAACTGTCGTGCAGTCGCGGCCATCTATAGCCGCAACCTGCGGGTGGCGTCACATAAAAGTAACAAGTATCCCCAGGTCCGGTCATCCCTTCCCTAATGAACCCTCCACACCACATGACCTTCCCTAAGAGAGAAAGCCACCCGCACCGAACTTTTAATGACACCGCCAGGATCATGGAGCCAGATCTCGACCCCTGTCACTTCCGTGAAGAAGCCTCAAAGCCCAGTTCCGAGTATCCTAAGGCCCTGGAGGGGCATGTCAACTTGGTGTCACGAACAGGATCCACCTGTCCGGTCCAATGGGCTTTGTGTACCTTATTAACGGTGTTTGAGAACTTTGAACTGTGCCTGGTTAAAAGAATAAGCATCATAACTATCAAGGAGGGAGTGGTGCGGCCTCCCTTCGTGGGCCGGGTCACAGAGAAGTGCGAAAAGCCATACCCGCCTACCAAAAGAACTTCTGTGCAACAGGACATGCCAGTCAGCCAGAGAGATCCAGCCAGAGGTGTGGCCAACAGCACCAAGAGAGAGAACCGCCCAGAGAAGGGAGCAGGAGACCAGGAAATTCATATGCGCAGGAACAAGATTGCAGCGGAGGACCCGGATGTCATCATAGGGGGTGAGGACTTCCCCAGAGAGTTGGAAGAGGGCCTCGGAAAGCTGGCACTTCTAGACCCGGGGTTCCTGCAGAGCGAGGTGGAGAGCCTGGGTCAGCAGCTGAGGAATGCGCAGGTTGAGGCGGTGGAGGCATAGAAAGATGACCTGGTGGAGTGCATAAGCCGGCGGTGGGCGCTGTCCCGTCCACCATCACCAGCCCCAGAGAAACGTGAGGAAGCCGAAGCCGAGGAACCACCGACGGTTGAAGGTACCGATCATCCCCCGGTAGTGGACGAGATCCTGGTGGGACCCTTAGATACCCTGACTGCTCTTGCGACTGAACGGGTGTGCAAAGACTTGCCTTGGGACCACTCTGTACCATTTGATCGGTTAGCGATTCCCCTCACCCCTGAGCCAGCGTCTGAAGGGTGTACTGCAGAGAAAGTGGTGTTTAGATGGGACAGCCAGGGTGACCAGTTAATGGGGTTCCCATAAAAAGTCTGGGGCTGACAGACCCCAGTAGAGACAGTGAGTTGGCAGGACTACCGTAGCCAGCAGGAGGCCCAGCGGGAGGCCGAAGTGCAAGAAAGGCAAACTAAATGGCAGAGGAGAAAGCAAACTCTAGTTGGTGTGGTAGTAGAGGTGCAGCCATGTAAAAAGTTTATTGTTAATGACCCGGTTAGGTCTTGTAGACAGCCCTTGTTTTAGTTAGTTAGTGTGTGTCTGAAAAGTGAATGCTAAGTACTTGTGCAGTAAAAGTTAATGTGAGCCTGTTAGAGATAATGTACTAGTTTAAAATGGGAATGAATGCTGTGGTGTAGAGTAGGATGTATAGTAATTATATGAGAAAAGGACTGAGTGGCTATGGACTATGTGTAGCCCGGACTCTAATGTAAATAATTAGCACCCCGGTGTGCTCCCTCTTGGTGTTAGAGCCGACATGTCAATAAGACCACAAAGAAAAACCCACTGGCCGAAGAATTGGTCCATCTAGCCCTGTTGCCACACCCAGGGTTTGTGCTGGGGGTTTGTTTGTGGTGGGTCCCCCCAAAAACAAGGGAAACACCTGGTACGGGACACTCACCAGTTTTACACCTAGGACAGTGTGATGGCTGCCCGGTTAGGGATCTTGGCGGGAACTGTACATAGTTAATTATGCATGTTTTTCTACTTTTATATTCTACAACTTTTAAGTAACCACACCTCCTGTTAAAGGGATGAAAAGCATTCATTGTTCTTGTTATTTAGCATTACAGACATTTTGCATGTCTTGATACCACTTGTTTTTTTGTTTTCTTTCAGCCCGAGGACAGGCTGGGTTTAAGGAGGGGGGAGTGTGGCGCCCCCTGCGGATCCAGTCACCACAGAGGTACTGCACCCCTGTTAGGGTGTAGTATCCCACTCTCGGGTAAGAGGGGAGCAGACCGGTACCGGGACACCCAGGCCACACACTAGGAAACATTGTAGTGGGGATGGGTGGAGAGAAAGTAGTTAGAGGGAGCACCTGCAAAGGAGTGAAGCCAGGAAGCACACACATAGATCATGTGGGACACGTGACAAAGGGTTTAGAGTGGGAAAGATCAAGAAAGCAGGAGAGACAGTTAAACAGCAGAGAGGAGAGACCACTAGACAACAGCAAAAAGAACAGCAGGACAGTGAGAGTTGAGTTGGAGGGAAGCTAGAGAAAGAAAGCCTGTCACAGAAAGAAAAGAACTTGACAGAATTGTCCAGAGGACT
>JARQOC010001335.1:0-43486 GCA_033576535.1 Allobates femoralis
CTGCAGACCGTTGGGTCCCTGAAAAGGTCCTAACAGATAAGGATCAGCCTTCGAAGCAGTTTTCCCCCAATTTTTGGGGTGCAAAAGATCAAAACAACCCCATATCATCCACAAGCAATGGACTCTTGAGAAAAATGAATCACATCATTTTTGAAAGTGAAGATTTTACCCTTAGAAGAAAGAAACCAAGGGGCCGGGAGAAACTCCTGTTTGGTTGACATTACAACCAATTCCAGTAACTCAAAAAATGTACACCAGCTTACCTGATGAGAGCCCGAGGGGAAAGTTACCGGTTTTGGAACCAAGTTAGATCCAAAGCAGATGACACAACCCCAATTGGAATACCCATCGCCCGAAAATCAAAATGGTTAATTTTGTGTAGAAAAAAAACTGGAGAAAGCCCGTGAAAAACAACAAAGGGACTATAACAAACAGCTCTGGGGTTTTGGTTTTAAAACTGCCCCGGTTTTTGGGTTTCAAAATGAAAAACCCCGGATCAGGAGAACCCCCATAGGAGCCAATGCTAAAAGCCGATTGCTTCACAAAAAACCCCGGTTACCCCCCGGGCTCCCCCCGCCGGAAAAAAATCATGCGGGTTCATTTTTTCGGAGCGGTTTTAGCATCCGCAAGGGGGAACCGGATTGTGGGGTTTGGGGGAGAGCGAGTCCGAAAAAGACTCGGAATCGTAAACCCCAACGAGCCGAGTAAGGACTGGGACTTTTGCACCCCAGCGACCCCAATTTTTAAGAATAGGGACCCGAGTAATAGCGAATAATAATTTACAACTCGCGATTTGCTCGAAAGGTGCGAGTCCAAACTCGCTGGTTTTTTCTTTTTTGAGCTTGTAGCCGATGATGCGAGGGAAGGGATTCTCCCAGCACCCTTTGGGGTTTTAAAGGGAAACGGAAGCGAGTCGCGCTGACAGGCGCAAAACAGAGCGTCCATTCATCAGTGCAATCAGGCAGCAGGCGTGGCATGGTGAACACGCTGGTCTTATCGCATTGTGGAGGCTCGTCCATTTCTAGGCTCCCTACAGCCCCTGAGGGGGGGATACGACCCTTATTAATACACCCTGGAGAGAGATCCCCCCAAGAGATTTTTCCCTGCTTCCACGGAGTGACCAGGGGAACAGAAAAATTAAAAAAAAAGTTAAATAGTTCCCGTTATTTTTTGCATTTATTATATATATCGTGTTTAACCCCCCCCTGTATAAGCCCCCCCCCCTATTTTTGCCCCCGAAAATAAAAAAAAAATATTCACCGCCATCCTGGTATACAGCGGTTATCACCGGTAGACACCCCCCCCAGCGAGTATCCCCCCCCTGCAGAGTTTTACGGCCCCCGTGGGTATACATGCCCCCTTATTGTCGTATACAGGAGGGGGGAGGCCCCCCGGGTCCAGGGTCAAGGGTGCAGGGCATAAAAAACCGCATGTCCCTGAAGCACGGCGGAAACGGAAGCCCTGCCGCCGAGACGTCATCGCCGGGGTGCGTCCGGGAGTGAGATCTGTGAGTGGCGTGCGGTGCGACTGTTAGGGGGCTGGAGGAGCGCGAGGCTCGGTGGGAGCGAGCCAAGGGAAATGCGGGAGCTGGGTGACTGTGAGGCGGCCGCCAGTCATCCCCCCCCCCCCCCCCCCCCCTTTCCCCCGGTGGGCCAGTGAGGGAGGGTTGCGACCCAAAAGTAGGGTGCCAGTCACCCCTGTATGGGGCCCTCGTGTGTTACAGGCCCCCCCCATGGGTATCGGGGCCCCCCCAGCAGGGGTTTTGACAGTGGCCCAGTGGGTTTACGGGCCCCCCCAGCAGTGGGAATACGGGCCCCCCATAGCAGGGTATAGGGGCCCCTGAATGTGTTATATGCCCACCGCTATTCCATTTTTGGATGGGCTCACAACAGTACAAGAGTTTAATGTCTGATCCCGGGGTCTTTCCGGCCAGGGGTTGGGTTATATAAATCCACTAATGACCAGAGTTGGTGCCCCCACTATTTCTTCTCTATGCGTTGACATGTGTCCTGCCTCATTTGTGATTGGGGCCCCGTGAGCTCAATTCCTAATGCTGTTGTTATGTTCCCCACTGTCGTGTCACGGCCCCTTTTAACACATTACACACACAAAATGAATAAAATGTTATTTTTTGATTTGTACCATTTTTTTGTTGTTTCAAATATTAACATCTCAAACCCGGGTTTTAAATCATTTCACATTGACCATTTTAAAAAACGGTGGAGGAGCTCCGGGCCAGCTAAGAAGCAGTAGGGGAGTATCGGAGAAAAATGGAGCCGTCCATTGCTCAACCCTACCATTTTTTGCCGGCGTCCTTCCTTCACCCGGGGCCGTATCCAAGGGGATGTTCTGAGCATGTTGTGTACTTTAGTATTATTTAATAAATAAAATACTTTTTTTCCCCTTTTGGCTCTGGGGGTAGCAGAGTATACACGTGGTCTGTGGGTAGCAGAGTATACAGGGGGGTCTGTGGGAGCAAGTATACAGGCGGGTCTGTGGTAGCAGAGTATAAGGCGGGTTTGGTAGCAGATACGGGGGTCTGGGGTAGCAGAGTATACAGGGGGTTGAGGTAGCAGAGTTATAAAGCGGTCTGGGGTGCAGAGTATACAGGCGGGTCTGTGGGTACAAGTTTTCAGGGGGGTCTGGGGTAGCAGAGAACAGGCGGGTCTGTGGGTACAGAGTATCAGGCGGGTCTGGGGAAAAAAGGTATACAGGCGGGTCTGATAGCGGGGGTTAAGGGGGTCGGGGGGAGAAGTATCGGCGGGTCTGAGGGAGCAAAAAAAAGGGGCCCGTGGGTACAGAGTTACAGGCGGGTCTGTGGGTACAGAGTATACAGGGGGGTTGGGGGTACAGAGATACAGGGGGTTGGGGTAGAGAGTATACGGGGGGTCTGTGGGTAGCAGATTACAGGCCGGTCTAGGTAAAGTATAAGACGGCTCTGTGGGTGCAAGATACGGGGGGGCCTGTGGGTAGCAGAGTATAAAGACGGCTCTTTGGGGACAGAGTAACAGGGGTCTGGGGGTAGCAGAGTATACGGGGGGGTCTGGGGGAGCGGTTAAAAAAAGGGGGCTGTGGGTAGCAGAGTATACAGGGGGGGGTTGGGGTAGCAGAGTATACAGGGGGGGTCTGAGGTAGCGGGTTCAGGGGGTCTGTGGGTAGCAAGTATACGGGGGGGGTCTGAGGTAGAGAGTATAAAGACGGCTCTGTGGGTAGCAAGTATACAGGCGGGTCGTGGGTGCAGAGTTACAGGGGGGTCTGGGGGACGAGTATACGGCGGGTCTTGGGTAGCAGGTTCAGGGGGGTTGAGGTAGCAGGTAACAGGGGGTTGAGGGAGCAGGTATCAGGGGGTCTGTGGGTAGCGAGTTAAGGGGGTCTGAGGTAGCGAGTAAAAGACGGTCTGTGGGTAGCAGAGTATACGGGGCGGGTTGTGGGTAGCAGAGTATACAGGCGGGTCTGAGGTACAGAGTAAAAAGACGGCTCTGTGGGTACGAGTTTTACAGGCGGGTCTGGGGTAGCAAGTATACAGGCGGGCTGTGGGTAGCAGAAAAACAGGCGGGCGGGGGGTACAGAGTATCAGGGGGTCTTGGGGTAGCAGAGTATACGGCGGGTCTGAGGTAGCAGAGTAAAAGACGGCTCTGTGGGTAGGGTTACAGGGGGGTCTGTAGGTACAGAGTATAAAGACGGTCGGGGTAGCAGAGTATACAGGGGGTCTGTGGGAGCAGGTAACAGGGGGGGCCTGGGGTAGAGAGTATACAGGCGGGTCTTGGGTACAGAGTATAGGGGCGGGGTTGAGGTCGAGTATACGGCGGGTTGGGTGCAAGTATACAGGGGGCGGGGGGTACAGAGTATACAGGCGGGTCTGAGGTAGAAGATAAAGACGGCTCTGTGGGTACAGAGATACAGGGGGGTCTGTGGGTAGCAGATATAGGGGCGGGTCGGGGGTACGAGTATACGGGGGTCTGTGGGTAGCAGGAGTATACGGCGGGCTTGGGTAAAAAGGTAACGGGGGGGTCAAAGGTAGCAGAGTAAAAAGACGGCTTGTGGGTGCAGAGTATACAGGGGGGGTCTGTGGGTAGCAGATATACGGCGGCTCAGTGGGTAGCAAGTTAAAGGTGAGGGGGAAGGGGGTTTAATAGATGGTGCTACTTTTTGGGGGTCTAGAGGGCAGAGATCCATACTGCCATCATTTCTGCCTTATTAAAGATAGCGGCCCAGCTAAATACATTGGCAAAGGAAACAGGGGTGGTTAGCTGCGGGGGGTTAGTGGGGGGTTTGGGGTTGTTTGGCAGGGGCGTGGTGTGGGGGGGAGCGGCCCCACGTCAGATACGCGCGAGGGGAAACCGGGCACTCTCCAGGAGCAGGGACGTGCCGGTACGCCTAGCCCCGGCCTCCCCGTTGTCCGCACACACACCCCGTGTACCTCTGCAGTGTCACGGCCCCGGGGGCGTCTGTCATCTCCCCGACACACCTCCCCTTTTTTGATTGTCTGTGTTTGTCCCCCCCCGCTGTCGATCAGTGATCTGCTAAGACCTGGGGGGCAAGACGGGGAAGTACAAAGCCAGCTGCCGGGGCGGTTGGGCCTGTAGGGGCGCAGGGGCTTGCTGTAGCGGGGGGCGCGAGGCCGCCGAGAAAACGCTATAGGGGCTGTGTATTTTTAAAGGGCGCGGCCCCAAAAGGGGCATACGCATCCCCCCGCATGACGCAAAAGGGTTTGGGATTGGGGTACAGTCCGGAATTTCAAACCCCCCATTATTTTTAAATGTAATAATAAATTGTTACCTTTAACCCCCCTTTCCCCGCTTTTATAGATGATAAAAGCAAAAGTTTTGTAAAATTATATGTCAAGAAAAAAATAAAATCAGGGGGACTTTTTTTTTTTCATGTGAACCTTTTGGGGTTATTGCGTTAGATTGAGGGGGGGGGGGGGGGGGGGGTGTTAATCGGGGGGGAAAAAAATTATGTATTAGTAGGAAAATTTGAAAAAAAATCACGTTTCCCTTTTTTGTTATGTACAGTTGGTTTTTCTTTCTAATATAACAAATTTTTGATTAATAATACACAGATACCAATCAAAAAACCCCTGCAATTTAAAGTTTGCCCCATGTTTTTTTTCCAAAGCAATGATTCCCAAATTTTTTTTTTTCTTTACCCACAGAGAAGCTTACTCAGGGGGGCCCGTGCTGTAACCCCCCCACCCCCAAACAAAGCGGCGTGGAGAAAAACCCCCCCACCACCCCCCCCCGGCCGGCGCCACCACCACCGCCGCCGCCACCACACCAACCCACCACCCCGCCGCCACCGCACCAGCACCCCCACCCCCCGCCGACCACAGCAGAACACCCCCCCGCCCCCCCCAGAACCAACACCACCACCGCCCCCCAGCCCAAACCACCACCCCCGCCACCAGCACCAACCCCGTTTGGGGGGATGTACGGCCGCAAGAGGAAAAACCTGGGTGCCCACCACACCAGCCAGGGGTTTACCCGGGTCCCTAATAGACGGCTGCAAAAATAATGCTGACTTTCCCAGTTGATCCTTTTCCCGGATAAATTCCCATTCACAGGCTACTGGGGGGGCAAGGTCCATTACAGATTGTTTGACGCCAGTCGCCCCCCAAACCACCCAGGTGGGTTTTAAAATTTTTGGGGGGGGGGAAAAACAGACACTCCCCCTACAAGACGGCCCACCCCCGGGGGCAGCCATTGCCACCCCAGGGCCTGTACCTTACCTTTTTCCAAAAGGCCCCTAACGGGGGCCTCCATTTTTCCCCACCCCGGGCCCCGAGGATCCACCCCCAAAAGGGTTCCGGAGGCCATTCATGGGGCCCTTGACCTCTTGCGGGGCCCGGGTGCGGTTTCATTTTTCTGGCAAGGCCGGAGGATGCGGAAAACCCCCAGCAGCTGTAGCCCCCCTTTTTTTTTTTTCTTTTTTTTTTGTTTCATGTGCATTGCACAATTTCTTTGTTATTTTTCTTATATTTTTTTTTTACAAAGTTTTCCAAAAAAAAAAAAAAAAAAAAAAAAAAATTTAATTTTTTACCATTAGGGGGAATAATACCCAGTTTACAAAAACTGCTTTGTGTCTTTTTTTTTGGGGGAAAAGGAGTGTGGGTTTTTTTTGGGGTGGGTTAAAATCATCATATTATAATTATTATTTATTTATATAAAAACCGTGGTTCCATGGCGCTTTACATGGGGATAGGTAAAAAAGGAAAGTACAATAAACAAGACAATAGGTCATAGGGTACAACAGGGGGGCCCCCTGTGGGGTGGGCTAATTTTCAACGAGGGGGGGGGGGGGGGGGGAAAAAATAGGGTGGGGAAGGTGCCCGGTGGGGGGGCGTGTAGGGGGGGTTTCAGGCGGGTTGGGGGCCTGTCGGAAGAGGTGAGTCTTGGGTTTTTTCTTAAGGGGTTCCAGGGTAGGCGAGTGAGTGAGGGGGTTGGGGCAGCGTTTTACAAGCAGGGCGGATGCCCGGGGAAATCCTGTATGCGGTTGTGGAAGGGGGAGATGGGGGGGGAGTGGGGGAGAAGTTCTTTGGATGAACGCAGGTAGCGTGGGGAGGGAAAAGGGAGACATGCGGAGATGTATGGGGGGATGGTTGTGTAAGGTTTGAATGTCATGTCGTGTTTTAAATGAGCCTTGTGGGGGGGGGCCCCCGTGGGGGCTTGGCAGAGGGTTAGAAGGTGAGTAGCGTGAGGACAGTGGATAGTCGGGCGCAGAGTTTATAAAGATTGGAGAGGTGAAGAATTGGGCAGGGGGGCCTGTGCAAGGGGAGGTTCCAGTAGAAAAAGGCGGAGATGATAGGGCATTAATGGGGTTTTGCTGTGTGGGGGTTGGTAACAGCAAATTTGAAATATTTTGAGTTGGAGTGAGGGGGATTGGTTAGGAACGGGGTTTGGGTTTTTGAAGGAGGGGAGAATCAGGATTCCCCGAGACATTTGGCGGGAGGACAGGGGGGAGAGGGCATCATTAGCAAGTATTTAGGACCGCATGGGCTGATCACCTTGGTTACTAAGGAAAATATGACTCCACAGACAAATGTTGCTGACAAAAAACATGCCTGTTTTGGGGGGGTTCGTAATGCCCGCTATGGCAAAAGGACTGGAAACACCTTGGGGGGCTGGGACATCCCCCCTGCTAACATCGCGTCTACGCTTTTAAAAGAGCGTACAGGGGGCCTTTCTCCAGGCTCCAGCAGGATGATACCAAGCAATCCACGATCAAGCATAGGCTTGTTGCCTAAAAAAATTTTGGGTTTCAATAATTTTTTTTTAAAAACGCCCCTAAAAAAAAGGGGAAGGGATTTTGTGGTGGAGGAAGGTTTTGGGTAAAAAACCCAAGGGGGGCTTCTTTAAAAGGGTAAATGTTCATTTTGGCTGGGTGTTTCCAAAAATTGCCCAAGGGGGGATTTTTTTGTTGGTAAGGGCCAAAACTTTTGGGGGTTTTTAAAATTTTAAACTTTTCATTTTTTTTAAATCGCCAACCGTAAACCCCTTTTTTTTAAAAAAAAGGGGGGGGCATTTTGGGAAAACCCTAAGGGCAATTTATGTTTTTTTAAAAAAAGCCGGGGGGGCCTTTTTTTTGTAAATGCAGGCCAAGGCCTAAAAACACCTTCCCCAACATGATAAGCTTGTTTGCCCCGGGGGGCTCAAAAAAATTAGCCCCCAAAGGGGGGTTTTATCCCCTTTTTTTGGTATAAAGTAGGCTAAGGGCCAAAAAAGCTTGTTAGCCAGGGGTCCCCAAGCATGATAACTTTAGCTGGGTGGCCAAAAAATTAGCCCAAAGGGGGTTTAAAAAAGTTATTTAAAAAAAAGCAGGGGGGTTGGCCCATTGCTATTATTGCTTGGACTAGGGGGATAGAAAAAACAAGGCCAAATAGCAGTCCTAGGCTTGTGCCTCAAAAAATTTCCCAAAGGGCTTTAAAAAGTATTTTTTTACATAAACAGGGGTTGGCCCAAGATATTATTGCTTTTGGCTGGGGGGCCAACAAACAAAGAGACGGGACTTGTCTTAATTCCTTCAAAAATGGGCATATTTTTTTAAAAGCGCAATATCCCAATCATATAAAAAATTTGATTGTTAATCTAGGGGTTTTGTACTGTCGTCAGGAGGCTTGGGGAATGGATGATATCCAATCCTTGTTTTTAATTTAAAATTGAGTGAGCCGTCGGCATTTTTTTTGGGGAGGCGGGACCTTCTATCGTGACTATCCCCCCCCCCGGGATGAAAAAAGTCTATTCACACTAAAAAGCTGGGGTGCCAGACCTCCAAAAGGATACAATGACGCTCAGTCCAAGGTGTCAGCTTGGAAAAAACCCGTAATTAAAGGGGGAAGGGTCGGTTAGGAACGGGCTGTCCTGAGATACTGCTGCACCATGTTGGACAAAATTTTTGTCTCCTATCAAGGTCACCCCAGTCAAATTACGTTCTTGATTGGGGAAACTGTTAAAAACGCCCATTGGCGGACATTTTCCCCCCCCCCTCTTCTTTCATTGATGGCGTTTTTTTGTCCCAAAAAAGGTGCTGTTGGAAAAGCTGGTTCTTCGAGTATAGCATTCAGACGGTGATATTTCAGCAAAATATCAAGAAAAACCCTCTTTACATACCACGTTTTTAACCCCGGAGAGTGCGACGCAGCGACTGAAAAATTTCTTTGTACCGGGGCCAAAAAGTTGACAACCTAAGGTCGCTGTCATAGATGTTAGACGCGTGGATCTTTTAGACACATTGACACATTACTTCAGCCCCGTGTGCTAACGCAAAGATCATCTCCTCGGTTTTAACAAATGAAGTCATACGCGCGTGGCCTCTAAATCGGGGGCCCCCTCCCCCCCTTCAGCCCACCCATGCTGTACCGACATAAAGTAGGGTGGGGGGCCCCTAGGGTTACATCAGTCAAGGAAAAATAAATCTTTTCATCATCACCTCATCAAATCTCCGAACCAAAATTACCCCCGTGATTTTTGGTAGGGTGGCTAGGACAGCATGTTCAATTTGGCCCCTACCCCTCCGCTGTGCCTCAAAGATCTGTTTGAATTAAATGGGGATTTTGGAGCAGGCAGAGCATGGGGAGGGTGAGATTATAATCGACTGTCCCCCCTAAATTTGGTACATATTCGAAGTTATCCAACAACCGCAAAGGTCAGCACCCCGACCCACTCGAAAGTACCGATGTGTTTGGTATGACTTCCAGGTTGACGGGATGTTGCAGTGAAATTCCCTATTGCCTTCGCGCTCTTTAAAACCCTTTTCCCGCTTGGAAGGTGGAGTTCCATCGCGTAGGCATGTCGCAAATTACCCCCGTGTTTCGGAAAATTAAAAATTGGTTTAAAGGGGGAAAAACTTCAGTGCTGGGGGGCGAAGTCTAAAGTGGGCGCAAATTCGCCTCACCTTTCCAGTAGCTAGATAACCTGGGAATTTTTTTGGGAATTTCTAACTACCAGGTTCGGGGCATGAGCCATGCAAGGCAATGTAAAGTTACCGTGCTTTTTGCCGCCACAAGGTTTCACCATTATCGTCAAACTAGCCCCGGGTTTAGCCCCCGGGGGGGGCCCCCCCATGGGGCGTTTTTTGGCCTTTCCACAACTCTGTTGCAGTGTGACGTGTGTCACCTGGGGAGATAATTTAGAAGAGCCTGTTGTCGTTGCAGAACGTACTGCAAAATCCCAACCGGGTGAAGGGGCTTTGGGGGCCAGCATGGAAAGGAAGGGGCAAAAAAGGGAGATTGGGCAGGGGCATATAGGGAGGCAGACCCCCCGGAAGATTTTGGGGGCCCCTATTCGTGGTTTGGGGAATATGTCAGATGGTAAGTTTTAGAAGGGGGCCCCTCTCCACCGGTTGATCCGTGAGCCTTAGGAAAAAAAAAATTTTCTGCCCTGTCCACAACTACTTGTCCCCTGCCGTGTTAGGTGGACTTTGGGGGTGCAGCATTTGTTAAAGCCTTTTTTAATTTTTAAAACCCGGGTGGGTGGGGGGGGAACCACTCGGGGGAAAAAATCCCCGGGTGGGTACGAGTACGTGGTTCTGCCTCAGCATCAACTCCCAAAAGACCGTACCCACAACCTTTTAAAGGGGCAGCATTTCCACGCTAAAACTTGCTTTTTTTTGCTTCACTTTTTGGGAAAATGGGGTGTGGGGTTAACTTCCGTTTTTTTAAAAAGCGTGGCACTGACAATGCAGTTTGGACCAGAAAGACAAGAGGATTGACTACTGTCTGTCGTCTTGTAAAGCACCTTGGGAGGAGTACGTTAGCAGGAGTGAAGCCGAACATGGGGTGAAGGGTATCGGGTGGCCTGGAAGTGTTTGGATCAGAAGGCCGATTTTGAACCCTGATAGGGTGCCCACTGAATGGGTGCTTAAGAGGGGAAGTTCGCATATGCTGGGGCTTGGTTTCCTTTTACCGTGCCTTCTAAAACCTTCCCCGGGAACACTTAAATAAAAAACCCCTATTTTAATGTTGGGCTTTTCCTTAAAAAATTTCCCCCAACTGGTGTTTTTCCTTTTTTTTAATTGGAGGAAAGGGGATATCTGTTCAACACCAACTGTGGACAATTTTGGGCAACTGTTTTGCAGTTTGTGCAACAGTTGGCCCCCGTTTGTGCCACAGTTGACGCTTTGGGCAAATGCCCAGTTTGTGTTTTGGAGACAGTCCCTTTTTGAATTTTTTCCCGTGGTACTAGCCCCTTTGTCCTCCGGCTGCTTCTTGGGGATGCAATTCAGCAAAACCGGTGGATCTGTGGGTCATCACCACCCTTCCGTTCAAAAGGTTCTGGATAAATGATGACAGGCTGGCCAGAGAGATGTTGTTCTTTTTCCTTTTTCATCCACCTCCTGAGATTGTTTGCATTTCGTGAAAGGTCTTTTTAGGACGCGGTACTTCCCCAAATTTGGCCTGAGTAGCATTTCGCTACTTCAAGTATCTCGTCACAATGACAAAAAAAACCCTTGATAAAAACCCCAAAAAGTCATCCGGGGGTGACCAAGGCCATATTCAAATTTTCCTTGGTGCCCCTGGGTTTTGGGAATATGACGACTTTGGGTTGGTGGCCCCCCCCCTCATTGTCTGTTTTCGCATGAATGTTTGCCACCGATGTTGCGACTGCAAAACCGTGGTCGGGGGTCTGAGCCATCCAAGATGTTTTCTTGTCATTATCCCCCGGCCTCAAAAACACGTTTTCTTTGGGTCTGGATTTTAGGGGGAAAAAAGGACTTCTATCAACCTAGGGGGTGTACTTTACCATGCCCCTTTTTTGGGGAAGATCGGGCCCGAGCTCGTCCCTGTCCCTTTGCAACATCCTTTTGGTAAAGTTTTTTTTTGGGCATTGTAGATGAATCACCGTCACCAATTGGATTTGTGTTTTTTTTTGCCACTTGCTGGGGGGTAAGTGTGCGCTGTCACACTTGGCAGTGAAGCCGCACACTACACTCCCTAAAAAAATTAGTTTCAAGTGCGCACAGCCACCGAGATGTGGTTAGGTTAGCTGAATGCGTCACTTGCTGGCGGGGTAAGTGTGCGCTCTCACACTTGGCAGTGAAACCGCACACTACACTCCCTAAAAAAATTGGTTTTGAAGTGCGCACAGCCACCGAGATTGTGGTTAGGTTAGCTGAATGCGTCACTTGCTGGCGGGTAAGTGTGCGCTGTCACACTTGCAGTGAAGCCGCACACTACACTCCCTAAAAAAAATTAGTTTCAAGTGCGCACAGCCACCGAGATGTGGTTAGGTTAGCTGAATGCGTCACTTGCTGGCGGGGTAAGTGTGCGCTGTCACACTTGGCAGTGAACCGCACACTACACTCCTAAAAAAATTGTTTAAGTGCGCACAGCCACCGAGATGTGGTTAGGTTAGCTGAATGCGTCACTTGCTGGCGGGTAAGTGTGCGCTTCACACTTGGCAGTGAAACCGCACACTACACTCCCTAAAAAAATTGGTTTAAGTGCGCACAGCCACCGAGATGTGGTTAGGTAGCTGAATGCGTCACTTGCTGGCGGGGTAAGTGTGCGCTCACACTTGGCAGTGAAGCCGCACACTACACTCCCTAAAAAAAAATTAGTTTCAAGTGCGCACAGCCACCGAGATGTGGTTAGGTTAGTGAATGCGCACTTGCTGGGGGGTAGTGTGCGCTGTCACACTTGGCATGAACGCACACTACACTCCCTAAAAAAAATTTTTAAGTGCGCACAGCCACCGAGATGTGTTAGGTTAGCTGAATGCGTCACTTGCTGGCGGGTAAGTGTGCGCTCTCACACTTGGCAGTGAACCGCACACTACACTCCTAAAAAAATTGTTTAAGTGCGCACAGCCACCGAGATGTGGTTAGGTTAGTGAATGCGTCACTTGCTGGCGGGTAAGTGTGCGCTTCACACTTGGCAGTGAAGCCGCACACTACACTCCCTAAAAAATAGTTTCAAGTGCGCACAGCACCGAGATTGGTAGTTAGCTGAATGCGTCACTTGCTGGCGGGTAAGTGTGCCTTCACACTTGCAGTGAACCGCACACTACACTCCCTAAAAAAATTGTTTAAGTGCGCACAGCACCGAGATTGTTAGGTTAGCTGAATGCGTCACTTGCTGCGGGTAAGTGTGCGCTCTCACACTTGGCATGAACCCACACTACACCCCTAAAAAATTGTTAAGTGCCACAGCCACCGAGATGTGGTTAGGTTACTGAATGCGTCACTTGCTGGCGGTAAGTGTGCCTGTCACACTTGGCAGTGAAGCCGCACACACACTCCCTAAAAAAATTAGTTTCAAGTGCGCAAGCCACCGAGATTGTTAGGTTAGCTGAATGCGTCACTTGCTGCGGGTAAGTGTGCGCTCTCACACTTGGCAGTGAAACCGCACACTAACTCCCTAAAAAATTGTTTGAAGTGCGCCAGCCACCGAGATGTGGTTAGTTAGCTGAATGCGTCACTTGCTGGCGGGGTAAGTGTGCGCTGTCACACTTGGCAGTGAAGCCGCACACTACACTCCCTAAAAAAAATTAGTTTCAAGTGCGCACAGCCACCGAGATGTGGTTAGGTTAGCTGAATGCGTCACTTGCTGGCGGGGTAAGTGTGCGCTCTCACACTTGGCAGTGAAACCGCACACTACACTCCCTAAAAAAATTGGTTTGAAGTGCGCACAGCCACCGAGATGTGGTTAGGTTAGCTGAATGCGTCACTTGCTGGCGGGGTAAGTGTGCGCTGTCACACTTGGCAGTGAAGCCGCACACTACACTCCCTAAAAAAATTAGTTTCAAGTGCGCACAGCCACCGAGATGTGGTTAGGTTAGCTGAATGCGTCACTTGCTGGCGGGGTAAGTGTGCGCTCTCACACTTGGCAGTGAAACCGCACACTACACTCCCTAAAAAAATTGGTTTGAAGTGCGCACAGCCACCGAGATGTGGTTAGGTTAGCTGAATGCGTCACTTGCTGGCGGGGTAAGTGTGCGCTGTCACACTTGGCAGTGAAGCCGCACACTACACTCCCTAAAAAAATTAGTTTCAAGTGCGCACAGCCACCGAGATGTGGTTAGGTTAGCTGAATGCGTCACTTGCTGGCGGGGTAAGTGTGCGCTGTCACACTTGGCAGTGAAGCCGCACACTACACTCCCTAAAAAAATTAAGTTTCAAGTGCGCACAGCCACCGAGATGTGGTTAGGTTAGCTGAATGCGTCACTTGCTGGCGGGGTAAGTGTGCGCCTCACACTTGGCAGTGAAGCCGCACACTACACTCCCTAAAAAAATTGGTTAAGTGCGCACAGCCACCGAGATTGGTTAGTTAGTGAAATGCGTCAGCTTGTTGGGGATAAGTTGCGCTCACACTTGGCAGTGAAACCGCACACTACACTCCCTAAAAAATTAGTTTAGTCGACAGCCACCGAATGTGGTTAGGTTAGTTGAATGCGTCACTTTGCTGAGGGTAGTGTGCGCTTCACACTTGGCCAGTGAAGCCCACCACTACACTCCCTACAAAAATTGGTTTAAGTGCGCACAGCCACCGAGATTGGTTAGGTTAGCTGAATGCTCACTTGGCGTGCGTGGTAAGTGTGCCTCTCACACTTGGCAGTGAAACCGCACACTACACTCCTAAAAAAATAGGTTTGAAGTGCGCACAGCGACCACCGAGATTGGTTAGGTTAGCTGAATGCGTCACTTGCTGGCGGTAAGTGTGCCTCTCACACTTGGCAGTGAACCGCACACTACACTCCCTAAAATAAATTGTTCGAAGTCGCACAGCCACCGATGATGTGGTTAGGTTACTGAATCGCTTCACATTGCTGGCGGGGTAATGTGCGCTGTCACACTGGCAGTGAAGCCGCACAACTCCCATCCTAAAAAAATTAGTTTCAAGTCGCGCCAGCCACCGAGATGTGGTTAGGTTACTGAATGCTGACACTTGCTGGCGGGGTAAGTGTGCGCTCTCACACTTGGCAGTGAAACCGCACACTACACTCCCTAAAAAAATTGGTTTGAAGTGCGCACAGCCACCGAGATGTGGTTAGGTTAGCTGAATGCGTCACTTGCTGGCGGGGTAAGTGTGCGCTGTCACACTTGGCAGTGAAGCCGCACACTACACTCCCTAAAAAAATTAGTTTCAAGTGCGCACAGCCACCGAGATCTGGTTAGGTTAGCTGAATGCGTCACTTGCTGGCGGGGTAAGTGTGCGCTCTCACACTTGGCAGTGAAACCGCACACTACACTCCCTAAAAAAATTGGTTTGAAGTGCGCACAGCCACCGAGATGTGGTTAGGTTAGCTGAATGCGTCACTTGCTGGCGGGGTAAGTGTGCGCTCTCCACACTTGGCAGTGAAACCGCACACTACACTCCCTAAAAAAATTGGTTTGAAGTGCGCACAGCCACCGAGATGTGGTTAGGTTAGCTGAATGCGTCACTTGCTGGCGGGGTAAGTGTGCGCTCTCACACTTGGCAGTGAAGCCGCACACTACACTCCCTAAAAAAATTGGTTTGAAGTGCGCACAGCCACCGAGATGTGGTTAGGTTAGCTGAATGCGTCACTTGCTGGCGGGGTAAGTGTGCGCTGTCACACTTGGCAGTGAAGCCGCACACTACACTCCCTAAAAAAATTAGTTTCAAGTGCGCACAGCCACCGAGATGTGGTTAGGTTAGCTGAATGCGTCACTTGCTGGCGGGGTAAGTGTGCGCTGTCACACTTGGCAGTGAAGCCGCACACTACACTCCCTAAAAAAATTAAGTTTCAAGTGCGCACAGCCACCGAGATGTGGTTAGGTTAGCTGAATGCGTCACTTGCTGGCGGGGTAAGTGTGCGCACTCACACTTGGCAGTGAAGCCGCACACTACACTCCCTAAGGTGGAGTACGTGCTAGCAGCAACGCACTGGTCTGCCACAGAAAAAATAACGCTCTATGGCTTATTAGGAACAAAAATCGATCTGGTGCAAAAACAAAAATGAAACAGCACCTCAGCTAAGCCTCTGACTGCAGCTGTTAGCAAAGCTGAGTGAGTAAGCTAAGCTATGAGGTCCGTCCTGTGTGCACTAAGGCTTCTCCTTCCTTCCCTCCCTGCCTGCCTGCCTACACAGCACTACTCCGTCCTCCTCCTAGCTCTCAGAAGAGCTTTTTGGGTTAATATAAGGAATCTTCCCTACACTGACAATCCCTGATCTGCTCCAGCATATATCTCTCTCTCCCTATACTAGGTCAGATCGTCTCAGGAATGTGCCCAAAATGGCGGGGACAAGCCTTATATACTGCCTTGCCTGTCATAGATGACATAGGCATGACGATGGACAGCAGCCAATCATAGTCCTGACACAACCAACTTTGCTATGCCATTACTGACTATGATTGGCTATCTTCACAAGTTTTCTGACCTAACACGCACGCTGTGCTGACTCGCAACATAACAGATTCTGTATTCCACAGTCCGAATCCCGAATACAGTATACAGGACTCGGATTCGTAGACTCGTAGGACTCGGAATCGTAGACTCGCTCAGACTCGCTGCTGACAGCGGGTATCTGTGACGAGTCAAGCTTATTGCCATTGAATTCCATTGGACTCGTCACTGTGCGAGTCCAAGCTGGGAGATTCGCCGAGTAACGAGTCCTGCGAGTACCTTCAGAATCGCCGAGTCCCGAGTCCTAGCGAGTAGACTCGCCCATCCCTAATGCTGCCCTATATATGGTACAGTGCTAACCTCTGAGCCACCGTGCTGCCCTATATATAGTACAGTGCTAACCTCTGAGCCACCGTGCTGCCCTATATATAGTACAGTGCTAACCACTAAGCCACCGTGCTGCCCTATTATGGTACAGTGCTAACCACTGAGCCACCGTGCTGTCCTATATATAGTACAGTGCTGACCACTGAGCCACCGTGCTGCCCTATATATGGTACAGTTCTAACCACTGAGCCACCGTGCTGCTCTATATATAGTACAGTGCTAACCACTGAGCCACCGTGCTGCTCTATATATAGTACAGTGCTAACCTCTGAGCCACCGTGCTGCTCTATATATAATACAGTGCTAACCACTGAGCCACCGTGCTGCTCTATATATAGTACAGTGCTAACCTCTGAGCCACCGTGCTGCTCTATATATAGTACAGTGCTAACCACTGAGCCACTGTGCTGCCCTATATATGGTACAGTTCTAACCACTGAGCCACCGTGCTGCTCTATATATAGTACAGTGCTAACCACTGAGCCACCGTGTTGCTCTATATATATAGTACAGTGCTAACCTCTGAGCCACCGTGCTGCCCTATATATAGTACAGTGCTAACCTCTGAGCCACCGTGCTGCCCTATATATAGTACAGTGCTAACCACTAAGCCACCGTGCTGCCCTATTATGGTACAGTGCTAACCACTGAGCCACCGTGCTGCCCTATATATAGTACAGTGCTGACCACTGAGCCACCGTGCTGCCCTATATATGGTACAGTGCTAACCACTGAGCCACTGTGCTGCCCTATATATGGTACAGTTCTAACCACTGAGCCACCGTGCTGCTCTATATATAGTACAGTGCTAACCACTGAGCCACCGTGCTGCCCTATATATAGTACAATGCTAACCACTGAGCCACTGTGCTGCCCTATATATGGTACAGTTCTAACCACTGAGCCACTGTGCTGCTCTATATATAGTACAGTGCTGACCACTGAGCCACCATACTGCCCTATATATAGTACAGTGCTAACCACTGAGCCACCGTGCTGCTCTATATACAGTACAGTGCTAACCACTGAGCCACCGTGCTGCTCTATATATAGTACAGTGCTAACCACTGAGCCACCATGCTGCTCTATATATAGTACAGTGCTAACCACTGAGCCACCGTGCTGCTCTATATATAGTACAGTGCTAACCATTGAGCCACCGTGCTGCCCTATATATAGTACAGTGCTAACCACTGATCCACCGTGCTGCCCTATATATGGTACAGTGCTGACCACTAAGCCACCGTGCTGCTCTATATATAGTACAGTGCTAACCACTGAGCCACCGTGCTGCTCTATATATAGTACAGTGCTAACCACTGAGCCACTGTGCTGCCCTATATATAGTACAGTGCTAACCACTGAGCCACCGTGCTGCTCTATATATAGTACAATGCTAACCACTGAGCCACCGTGCTGCCATATATATATAGTACAATGCTAACCACTGAGCCACTGTGCTGCTCTATATATAGTACAGTGCTAACCACTGAGCCACCGTGCTGCCCTATATATAGTACAGTGCTGACCACTGAGCCACTGTGCTGCCCTATATATAGTACAGTGCTAACCACTGAGCCACCGTGCTGCCCTATATATAGTACAATGCTAACCACTGAGCCACTGTGCTGCCCTATATATGGTACAGTTCTAACCACTGAGCCACCGTGCTGCCCTATATATAGTACAGTGCTGACCACTGAGCCACTGTGCTGCTCTATATATAGTACAGTGCTAACCACTGAGCCATCGTGCTGCCCTATATTATAGTACAGCGCTAACCTCTGAGCCACCGTGCTGCCCTATATATAGTACAGTGCTAACCACTGATCCACCGTGCTGCCCTATATATGGTACAGTGCTGACCACTGAGCCACCGTGCTGCTCTATATATAGTACAGTGCTAACCACTGAGCCACCGTGCTGCTCTATATATAGTACAGTGCTAACCACTGAGCCACTGTGCTGCCCTATATATAGTACAGTGCTAACCACTGAGCCACCGTGCTGCTCTATATATAGTACAGTGCTAACCACTGAGCCACCGTGCTGCCATATATATAAGTACAATGCTAACCACTGAGCCACTGTGCTGCTCTATATATAGTACAGTGCTAACCACTGAGCCACCGTGCTGCCCTATATATAGTACAGTGCTGACCACTGAGCCACTGTGCTGCCCTATATATAGTACAGTGCTAACCACTGAGCCACCGTGCTGCCCTATATATAGTACAATGCTAACCACTGAGCCACTGTGCTGCCCTATATATGGTACAGTTCTAACCACTGAGCCACCGTGCTGCCCTATATATAGTACAGTGCTGACCACTGAGCCACTGTGCTGCTCTATATATAGTACAGTGCTAACCACTGAGCCATCGTGCTGCCCTATATATAGTACAGTGCTAACCACTGAGCCACCATGCTGCCCTATATATAGTACAGTGCTAACCACTGAGCCACCATACTGCCCTATATATAGTACAGTGCTGACCACTGAGCCACCGTGCTGTCCTATATATAGTACAGTGCTAACCACTGAGCCACCATGCTGCCCTATATATAGTACAGTGCTAACCACTGAGCCACCGTGCTGCTCTATATATAGTACAGTGCTAACCACTGAGCCACAGTGCTGCTCTATATATAGTACAGTATTAACCACTGAGCCACTGTGCTGCTCTATATATAGTACAGTGCTAACCACTGAGCCACCGTGCTGCCCTATATATAGTACAGTGCTAACCACTGAGCCACCGTGCTGCCCTATATATAGTACAGTGCTAACCTCTGAGCCACCATGCTGCTCTATATAAAGTACAGGGATAACCACTGAGCCACTGTGCTGCTCTATATATAATACAGTGCTAACCACTGAGCCACTGTGCTGCTCTATATATAATACAGTGCTAAGCACTGAGCCACCGTGCTGCTCTATATATACTACAATGCTAACCACTGAGCCACCGTGTTGCTCTATATATATAGTACAGTGCTAACCACTGAGCCACCGTGCTGCCCTATATATAGTACAGTGCTAACCACTGAGCCACCGTGCTGCCCTATATATAGTACATTGCTAACCTCTGAGCCACCGTGCTGCTCTATATATAGTACAGGGATAACCACTGAGCCACTGTGCTGCTCTATATATAATACAGTGCTAACCACTGAGCCATTATGATTTTTTTTCAACAATGGTGTCCTCCTCAGTCGTCTTCCATGAAGTCCACTTTGACTCAAATAATGATGGGTGGTGCAATCTGACACTGATGTTCCTTGAGCTTGATGTTCACCTTTAATCTCTTTAGAAGTTTTTCTGGGCTGTATGGTTACCATTTGTAATAACCGTCCGTCTCTTTGATTTGACATAATTTTTCCTCCTGTTGCCACGTCCAGGGAGGTTGGCTACAGTCCCATGGATCTTCAATTTTTGAACAATATGTGCAGCTGTAGTCACAGGAACATCAAACTTCTTGGAGATGGTCTTAGAACCTTTACCTTTAACATGTTTGTCCATAACTTTGTTTCTAAGGGTGCCTTCACACTGCGGCGTGATCCGGTCCGGGGCTGTCCGGGATGACCCTGAAAGCCGCAGACTGGATCAGCACACAGGACTGGAGGGCTAATTTTTCTGTGTATGGATTTTGTAGACAATATGCCCTGAAATCTACTTAGAAAAAAACAATGAACAATGTAAGCTACACCAGGATTCCAATGAGAAGGTGGATGGACGTTCAATAAATTAAGACAACCCAATACTGTGCACACAAAATGATGAAAAGACATAGCTGAATATAATTGACTAGCTGTGAGCCCGATGCAAATGCATCGGGATTCTAGAACGTGCATTAATTTGATTATAGTAGTTATAGCTGGTGTGAGTACTTTTTGGGGGGGTGTGAGTATTTTTTGGGGGGGTGTGAGACTTTTTGGGGGGGGTTTTGAATACTTTTTGGGGGGGTTGTGAGTATTTTTGGGGGGGTGTGAGGTACTTTTTGGGGGGGTTGAATACTTTTTGGGGGGGTTTGAATACTTTTTGGGGGGGTTGAATACTTTTTGGGGGGGTTGAATACTTTTTTGGGGGGGTTGAATACTTTTTTGGGGGGGGGTTGAATACTTTTTGGGGGGGTGTATATAGTATATATATATATATATTAGTATTATGTTTTATTTTATTGTTTATTATTTTTATTATTTTTTTATATTTTTAGTATTTTTATTTTTATTAAATTTATTAAACCGCACTTGCCGCATCTGCCGCAAGTCCCTATACTTTGTATGGGGATTACCGCAACCGCGCCGCAACGTTACACTTGCAGCGCGGTTGCGGTAATCCCCATACTAATACTTTGTATAGGGGGACTTCGCGGCGCCGCCATAACCGTAGGGCACTCGCAAGCGCGCTCGCGGTATGACTCGCGCCTGACCATAAAGCTGACTAGGCGCGACTCGCATGGTTCGCGGCCATTGCTCGCGCTATGCGGTACTCGCAATTGGGCCGAGGCTCGTTACGATTCGGCCACTGGTGCTCGGGCCAGGCAGTGACTCGCATTGGCCGCTATGGGCGTTCTGAGTACAAAGCACGGTCTCTACTTGATGCCGGCCATCTGGAATCGTTACGGCCATATTGTGATAGGGGGTCTGAATACATATTAGGGGTCTATATTGATATAGGGGATCTGAATACATAGTTAGGGCGGATCTAGCATTTATAATAGGGGGTCTGAATACATAGTTAGGGGTCTATATTGATATAGGGGATCTGAATACATAGTTAGGGGGTCTCATATTGATATAGGGGTCTGAATACATAGTTAGGGGTCTCATATTGATATAGGGGATCTGAATACATAGTTAGGGGGTCTCATATTGATATAGGGGATCTGAATACATAGTTAGGGGTCTCATATGATATAGGGGATCTGAATACATAGTTAGGGGGTCTCATATTGATATAGGGGATCTGAATACATATTAGGGGGTCTCATATTGATATAGGGGTCTGAATACATAGTTAGGGGGTCTCATATTGATATCTTGGGTCTGAATACATAGTTAGGGGGTCTCATTGATATAGGGGTCTGATACTAGTTGGGTTCATATGATATTTTGACGATACATAGTTAGGGGGTCTCATTGATTAGAGGTGATAATAGTAGGGATCATGTATAGGGTGTGAATACATAGTTAGGCGGATTTATGTACTGTTAATCCCATAATTCATGCATAATTGGAGGATAAAACGCCTAATTTTCCTACAGAACATGAGGTAATAGCTGCAGGGTGATGGGTTGCTATGGGCAACAGTGAAGGCCTCATAGACACGTTCCTGAGCCTCCTCTAGGTCTCTCTGGCGCCCCCAGCGTCCATCACTGGAACTGCATCCCGGGCTCTGTGCAGTGAATGGGCAGCGATGAGAGGACTCGGCGTGAGGAGGAGGAGGCGACTGATAGGCCGGAGCGCGGACACTGAGCAGCCTCACCGGAGACAGTGACCGGGAGCCGGGCCTGCACCCGCCGCCTCACACAGGAGCCCACCCCGGAGAGTACAGCGCCTTGTCCCGTCCTCCGCCCCCGGGAGCAGAGCGCCTCGTCCCCGTCCTCCGCCCCGGGAGCAGAGCGCCTCGTCCCCGTCCTCCGCCCCCGGGAGCAGAGCGCCTCGTCCCCTTCCGCCGCCCCCGGGAGCAGAGCGCCTCGTCCCCGTCCTCCGCCCCCGGGAGCAGAGCGCCTCGTCCCCGTCCTCCGCCCCCGGGACATGGGGGCGCCGCTCTCCCGGCTGCTGCTGCTCCTCACTCTGCCCTCCGGGTGCTGACCGCCGCCTCTGCTCCGATCACTGCGTCCTGTGGATCTATCCTGAGCCCGAGCCATGCCACCAAGCTGGCCTTCGCCGTCATCCTCATCTCCTGCCCCTCAGGTGAGAGCCGGGAGGGGTATACTGTGTATAGGGGAATGTGTGCTCGTACTCAGCCTGCGCGAGCAATGGCCTCGCGGCCATTGCTCGCACAGGGCAGCGACTCGCTGTGGTGACGTCACAGAGTTACAAAGCCGCGGTCTTCTCGGGGTCCGACACGGAAGTGCCTACGGCAATTATATAGTAGATACATTATCACGGTATGGACCAGGCAGAGGGGGCATTACATCTCATTTATACTATTGGTTTCTTTATAAACTGCAGCGTATTCTGGGATCTCATAGGTTTGCAGGCTGAGTGCGGCTCAGATCAAAGAGTCAAAGAAGACCAAGGCGGATCTAACTAGGCTTGGAGAAGATGCTGGTGGACCTATCTAAACTTCAATAAGACCCTGGTGGGACCAATCTAGACTTGGAAAAGACTTTGGTGGATCTATCTAGGCTTGGAGGAGACACTAGGGGACATATCTAGGCTTGGAAAAGACCCTGGTGGATCTATCTAGGCTTGGAGGAGAGAGTGGTAGACCTTTCTGGGCTTAGAGAAGACCCTGGTGGACCTATCTAGGCTTGGGGTTGACCCTGGTGGACCTATCTAGGCTTGGGGTTGACCCTGGTGGACCTATCTAGGCTTGGGTTTGACCTGGTGGACCTATCTACGCTTGGGGTTGACCCTGATGGACGTACCTAGGCTTGGGGTTGACCCTGGTGGACCTATCTAGGCTTGGGTTTGACCCTGGTGGACCTATCTACGCTTGGGGTTGACCCTGATGGACGTACCTAGGCTTGGAGATGACCCTAGTGGACCTTTCTAGGCTTGGAGAAGACTCTGGTGGACCCATCTAGGCTTGAATAAGACCCCGGTGGACCTATCTAGGCTTGGAGAAGACCTTGGTGGATCTATCTAGGCAAAGAAAAGACCCTGGTGGACCTATCTAGGCTTGGAGAAGACCCTGGTGGACCTATCTAGGCAAAGAAAAGACCCTGGTGGACCTATCTAGGCTTGGAGAAGACCCTGGTGGACCTATCTAGGCTTGGGGTTGACCCTGATGGACGTACCTAGGCTTGGAGATGACTCTGGTGGACCTATCTAGGCTTGGAGATGATGCTGGTGGACGTATCTAGGCTTGAATAAGACCCCGGTGGACCTATCTAGGCTTGGAGAAGACCCTGATGGACCTATCTAGGCTTGGAGAAGACCCTGGTGGACCCATCTAGGCTTGGAGAAGACCCTGGTGGACCTATCTAGGCTTGGAGAAGACCCTGATGGACCTATCTAGACTGCACAAGATCGATCTTCCTACAGAGCGGTTATCCATGAATTCGCTGTCATGGCTCAAGATTGAGTCAGTCTGTGAAGAAAAATAATGACTTTCAGCCATGTATACTGCAGGTTAATTAATATTAGAATGCACTAAGCCATGCACACTGGAGGAGCTGAAGTCTGATTAATATTACAATAACTTGCAGTTTGGCCCATATATATTTGGACATAGATATTTTTCTCATTTTTGTTCTATACATGACCACAATGGATTTTGAACAAAACAATTCAGCTGTAGTTTACACTTTCAGCTTTAAGTCAGTGGGTTGAACAAAATGATAAAATGTGAAGTACGAAAGCATTTTTTACACTCAATCCCTTCAATTCAGGGGCCCAAAAGTAATTGGACAAATTAGACAATTGTAAATAAAATGTTAATTTTTAATACTTTGTTGGCAATGACTGCCGGAAGTCTTCACATCATGGACACCCCCAGATGCTGTTTCCTCCTTTTTAACGCTCTCCCACTTTCACAATGATCTCTCTTGCTTTGGAGACTTGTGACTGGTTTGGGACCTCAGTCTCTTTTCTGTATTGAGACTTCATTTTAAATATGTTTCCTTCCTATGGCAGTGTAGGAGTTAATGTCAGTTTTTGTTCCTAGCAAACTCACTAAGTTTTTTCCAGGTGTGGCTACTTTGTGATCACTCCCATCTTCTTTATATAGTCCCATGATCCAGCATACCTTAAGGCCCTGTTACACCAGGCCACATCGCCGCCGATAACAGAGGCGATGTAGGGGCGGCGGCGACATCGCTCCTACATTACCTCATGTAGAGGGGTGATGCCGGAGCCGCCGGGCGGTAGCCTTGTTACGGAGCAGTGCTCTGAAACCAGGCGACCATCATGGGGCAATGTGTAGTCTTAAACAAATGAAATGCGTCTCTATTGGGTTGAGATCAGGTGACTGCCGACCATTCAAGAATATTACACTTCTTTGCTTTAATAAACTCCTGGGTTGCTGTGACTTTATATTTGGGTCATTGTCCATCTGCATTATGAAATGCCGAGCAATCGGTTTGGCTGGATTTGAGCACACAATGTCTCTGAAAACCCCAGAATTCATCCGTCTCATCATCAATAAACATTGGGGACCCAGGGCCACTGGTAACCATGCATGCTCGGCCATCACAGTGCCACCGCCGTGTGTAACAGGTGATGTGGTGGATCGGGAGCTATTCTATGCCTTTGTCATACTGTTTTCTTTCCATCTTTCTGGTTGACCTTGGTTTCTTCTGTCCATAGAATGTTCTTCCAGAACTGTGCTGGTTTTTTAAGAAAATTCCAATCTATCCTTCTTATTCTGGAGGTTTATGAGTGGTTGCACCATGCAGTGACCCCTCTGTATTTACTTTCATGCAGTCTTTTCCTTATGGTAGATTTGGATATTGATATGTGTACATCCTGGATAGTGTTGGTCACTCGGTTGGCTGTTGTGAAAGGGTGTCAAGGGGTGGTATAACAGATAGGGAATCAGGAGGCAAGATAGTAAGGTGGGCAAGGGCGTTTGCAGGGAGCTAGCCTGGCCCTAGACTTGGTCCCTTACTAGCCCTGTTCCTGAAGGTGCCTCTGAAGGTGAGGAGGTTCAGGCCACCACCCTAGCCCTTTGCTCCTGCTCAGCTCTAGGCTAAGAGTCCCTAACTCCACCCATGGATTGTGAAAACCCAGTAGATATAATAGAAGTCAACAGCAGCAAAAACACAGCTCAGCACAGCACAGGGTCCAAGTAGAAATGAGCTCTATCTGCGACACCTAGTGGAGGGAAGTGAAGCTATTTCAAAGCTGGGGGAGTAAGGATCTGAATACTAACACACCCCTCAACCTCCACACAAAGGCTATGGCTCACCCCTCCACCTGCAGAGCTGCACACAGCAGACTTAGGAAAAAGATCTCAGTTTAATCACAGCAGTAACACTCATGGACTGCAAAGAAGCCAACACATGACAAGGGGTTTGTGTTCACCATAGTAATTATTCTCCAATCATCCACCACTGTTGTCTTCCGTGGGTGTCCAGGCCTTTTGTATTGTTAAGGTCACCGGTGCTTTCTTCCTATCTCAGGATGAACCAAACTGTAGATGTTGCCACCTCTAATATTGTAGCAATTTCTCAGATGTTTGTTTTCTGTTTTCGTAGATGAAGGATGGCCTGCTTCACCTCCTTTCACCACATGTTTAGTTCTCAGCAAAATCTTCAAAATGCAAGCACCACACCTCAAATCAGCTCCAGACCTTTTATGTGCTTGAGAATGAAATAACAAAGGAATTGCCCACACCCGCCCAGCCCATCAAACAGCTTTTGAGTCAATTGTCCAATTACTTTTGGTCCCTTTAAAAACAGGGTGGCACATGTAAAGGAGACGAAACTCCTAAACCCTTCATCCATTTTTAATGTGGAAAACCTCAAATGAAACTAAAAGTCTGAACTTCATGTCCATCGTATAACTATAACGCAAATATGTTTTAGTAAACAGGTGAAATAAAAACCTAAATGTGTGAGTGTGTAAATATATATGATGTGTGTATATATATATATATATCTCCTTCCTGCAATGTAACACTATGGAGCCTTCATGTAATATCCAACCTTATCCCCTGTATAATCAGCCTCACTATAGGGGAGGACGTGGATGGCCCATTGAATGGACGACCTCCGGGACTATGGAACATGACGGTGGACTGTCCACAGTGGGTTAAGAAAGAGAAAAGTACATTTATAGTCCCTCATACATCAGAGGCGAAGGAACAATTGTTGCCCCTGAATTATCATATTTTCAGTAATAATTATTTTCACTATTGTACATACTTCTACAGAATATTTCCCACCAACTGGAAGCTACTGTCCTCTCCAGACTCCTCTGCTCCCGTCTCCTCCCTAACCTCTAGACTAAACCCCGTTATCCCTCATCAGCTCCTCCTCCCCAGGCTCCTCTTCCTCCTCCCAGACTCCTCTTGTCCTCCCTCCTCCAGACTCCTCTGTCCCCCCTCCTCCAGACTCCTCTGTCCTCCCTCCTCCAGACCTTCCTCCTCTCGCTCCCCCGCTCCTCCAGACTCCTCTGTCCTCCCTCCTCCAGACTCCTCTGTCCTCCCTCCTCCAGACTCCTCTGTCCTCCCTCCTCCAGACTCCTCTGTCCTCCCTCCTCCAGACCCCTCTGTCCTCCCTCCTCCAGACCCCTCTGTCCTCCCTCCTCCAGACCTCCTCTGCTCCTCTGCCTCCTCCCACCAGCTTCCTCTGTCCCTCCTCTCCTCTCCAGACTCCTCTGTCCTCCCTCCTCCAGACTCCTCTGTCCTCCCTCCTCCAGACTCCTCTGTCCTCCCTCCTCCAGACTCCTCTGTCCTCCCTCCTCCAGACTCCTCTGCCTCCTCTGTCCCCCCTCCTCCAGACTCCTCTGTCCTCCCTCCTCCAGACTCCTCTGTCCCCCCTCCTCCAGACCCTCTGTCCTCCCTCCTCCAGACTCCTCTGTCCCCCCCTCCTCCAGACTCCTCTGTCCTCACTCCTCTCAGACTCCTCTGTCCTCCCTCCTCCAGACTCCTCTGTCCCCCCTCCTCCAGACTCCCTCTTGTCCTCCCTCCTCCAGACTCCTCTGTCCTCCCTCCTCCAGACTCCTCTGTCCCCCCTCCTCCAGACTCCTCTGTCCTCCCTCCTCCAGACTCCTCTGTCCCCCCTCCTCCAGACTCCTCTGTCCTCCCTCCTCCAGACTCCTCTGTCCTCACTCCTCCAGACTCCTCTGTCCTCCCTCCTCCAGACTCCTCTGTCCCCCCTCCTCCAGACTCCTCTGTCCCCCCTCCTCCAGACTCCTCTGTCCCCCCTCCTCCAGACTCCTCTGTCCCCTCTCCTCCAGACTCCTCTGTCCCCCCTCCTCCAGACTCCTCTGTCCTCTCTCTCTCCAGACTCCTCTGTCCTCCCCTCCTCCAGACCCCTCTATCCTCCCTCCTCCAGACTCCCTCCTGTCCCCTCCCCCCTCCTCTCCAGACTCCTCTGTCCTCCCTCCTCCAGACTCCTCTGTCCTCCACTCCTCCAGACTCCTCTGTTCCCTCCCTCCTCCAGACTCCTCTGTCCCCCCCCTCCTCCAGACTCCTCTGTCCCCCTCCTCCAGACTCCTCTGTCCTCCCTCCTCCAGACTCCTCTGTCCCCCCTCCTCCAGACTCCTCTGTCCTCACTCCTCCAGACTCTCTGTCCTCCCTCCTCCAGACTCCTCTGTCCCCCCTCCTCCAGACTCCTCTGTCCTCCCTCCTCCAGACTCCTCTGTCCCCCTCCTCCAGACCCCTCTGTCCTCCCTCCTCCAGACTCCTCTGTCCCCCTCCTCCAGACCCCTCTGTCCTCCCTCCTCCAGACTCCTCTGTCCTCCCTCCTCCAGACTCCTCTGTCCTCCTCCTCCAGACTCCTCTGTCCCCCCTCCTCCAGACCCCTCTGTCCTCCCTCCTCCAGACTCCTCTGTCCTCCCTCCTCCAGACTCCTCTGTCCTCACTCCTCCAGACTCCTCTGTCCCCCCTCCTCCAGACTCCTCTGTCCCCCCAACCTCTTCCCTCCAGACTCCTCTGTCCCCCCCTCCTCCAGACTCCTTTGTCCTCCCTCCTCCAGACTCCTCTGTCCTCCCTCCTCCAGACTCCTTTGTCCCTCCCTCCTCCAGACTCCTCTGTCCTCACTCCTCCAGACTCCTCTGTCCCCCCTCCTCCAGACTCCTCTGTCCTCCCTCCTCCAGACTCCTCTGTCCCCCCCTCCCTCCAGACTCCTCTGTCCCCCCTCCTCCAGACCTCCTCTGTCCTCCCTCCTCCAGATCCTCTGTCCCTCCCTCCTCCAGACCCTCTGTCCTCCCTCCTCCAGACTCCTCTGTCCTCCCTCCTCCAGACTCCTCTGTCCTCACTCCTCCAGACTCCTCTGTCCCCCCTCCTTCAGACTCCTCTGTCCCCCCTCCTCCAGACTCCTCTGTCCCCCTCCTCCAGACTCCTTTGTCCTCCCTCCTCCAGACTCCTTGTCCTCCCTCCTCCAGACTCCTTGTCCTCCCTCCTCCAGACTCCTTTGTCCTCCTCCTCCAGACTCCTCTGTCCTCCTCCTCCAGACTCCTCTGTCCCCCTCCTCCAGACTCCTCTGTCCTCCCTCCTCCAGACTCCTCTGTCCCCCCTCCTCCAGACTCCTCTGTCCCCCCTCCTCCAGACTCCTCTGTCCTCCTCCTCCAGACCCCTCTGTCCCCCCTCCTCCAGACCCTCTGTCCTCCCTCCTCCAGACTCCTCTGTCCCCCCTCCTCCAGACTCCTCTGTCCCCCCTCCTCCAGACTCCTCCGTCCTCGTTCTCCTCACTCCTGTCCCTTCAGACTCTTCTGTATTCTCCTCCAGACTCCTCTGTCCACTTCCCCCTCCTTCAGATGCCCCTACCTTCTTCAGACCCCTCTATCCTCCTCATTCAGACTTCTGCTCCCTACTCCAGATTCCTCTGTCCTATTCATTAGACTGCTTTGTATCCTCCAGACTTCTCTGTCCCCTTCAGACAAGTCGATCCTCCTCCCCAGACTCCTCTGTCTCGTCCTCGAGACTCTTCTCATTCAGACTTCTGTCCCCTCCTACAGAATCCTCTGTCCTATTCATTAGACTCCCTTGTATCCTCCAGACTCCTCTGTCCTCCCTCCTCAAAACTCCTCTGTCCTCCCTCCTCCAGACCCCTCTGTCCTCCTCCTCCAGACTCCTCTGTCCTCCCTCCTCTAGACTCCTCTGTCCCCCTCCTCCAGACTCCTCTGTCCTCCTCCTCCAGACTCCTCTGTCCCCCTCCTCCAGACTCCTCTGTCCCCCTCCTCCAGACTCCTCTGTCCTCCCTCCTCCAGACTCCTCTGTCCCCCCTCCTCCAGACTCCTCTGTCCCCCCCTCCTCCAGACTCCTCAGTCCTCTCTCCTCCAGACTCCTCTGTCCCCCTCCTCCAGACTCCTCTGTCCCCCCTCCTCCAGGCTCCTCTGTCCCCCCTCCTCCAGACTCCTCTGTCCCCCCCTCCTCCAGACTCCTCTGTCCCCCCTCCTCCAGACTCCTCTGTCCTCTCTCCTCCAGACTCCTCTGTCCTCCCTCCTCCAGACTCCTCTGTCCCCCTCCTCCAGACTCCTCTGTCCTCTCTCCTCCAGACTCCTCTGTCCTCCCTCCTCCAGACTCCTCTGTCCCCCCTCCTCCAGACTCCTCTGTCCTCACTCCTCCAGACTCCTCTGTCCTCCCTCCTCCAGACTCCTCTGTCCCCCCTCCTCCAGACTCCTCTGTCCCCCTCCTCCAGACTCCTCTGTCCCCCCTCCTCCAGACTCCTCTGTCCCCCCTCCTCCAGACTCCTCTGTCCTCCCTCCTCCAGACTCCTCTGTCCTCCCTCCTCCAGACTCCTCTGTCCCCCCTCCTCCAGACTCCTCTGTCCTCACTCCTCCAGACTCCTCTGTCTCTCCTCCTCCAGACTCCTCTGTCCTCCCTCCTCCAGACTCCTCTGTGCCCCCTCCTCCAGACTCCTCTGTCCCCCCTCCTTCAGACTCCTCTGTCCCCCCTCCTCCAGACTCCTCTGTCCTCTCTCCTCCAGACTCCTCTGTCCTCCCTCCTCCAGACCCATCTGTCCCCCCTCCTCCAGACTCCTCTGTCCCCCCTCCTCCAGACTCCTCTGTCCCCCCTCCTCCAGACTCCTCTGTCCTCTCTCCTCCAGACTCCTCTGTCCTCCCTCCTCCAGACCCCTCTGTCCCCCCTCCTCCAGACTCCTCTGTCCTCCCTCCTCCAGACCCCTCTGTCCCCCCTCCTCCAGACCCCTCTGTCCTCCCTCCTCCAGACTCCTCTGTCCCCCTCCTCCAGACTCCTCTGTCCCCCCTCCTCCAGACTCCTCTGTCCTCTCTCCTCCAGACTCCTCTGTCCTCCCTCCTCCAGACCCCTCTGTCCCCCCTCCTCCAGACTCCTCTGTCCTCCCTTCTCCAGACTCCTCTGTCCCCCCTCCTCCAGACTCCTCTGCCCCCCCTCCTCCAGACTCCTCTGTCCCCCCTCCTCCAGACTCCTCTGTCCTCCCTCCTCCAGACTCCTCTGTCCCCCTCCTCCAGACTCCTCTGTCCCCCCTCCTCCAGACTCCTCTGTCCCCCCTCCTCCAGACTCCTCTGTCCTCTCTCCTCCAGACTCCTCTGTCCTCCTCCTCCAGACCCCTCTGTCCCCCTCCTCCAGACTCCTCTGTCCTCCCTCCTCCAGACCCCTCTGTCCCCCCTCCTCCAGACCCCTCTGTCCTCCCTCCTCCAGACTCCTCTGTCCCCCCTCCTCCAGACTCCTCTGTCCCCCCTCCTCCAGACTCCTCTGTCCTCTCTCCTCCAGACCCCTCTGTCCCCCCTCCTCCAGACTCCTCTGTCCTCCCTCCTCCAGACCCCTCTGTCCCCCCTCCTCCAGACCCCTCTGTCCTCCCTCCTCCAGACTCCTCTGTCCCCCCTCCTCCAGACTCCTCTGTCCCCCCTCCTCCAGACTCCTCTGTCCTCCCTCCTCCAGACCCCTCTGTCCCCCCTCCTCCAGACTCCTCTGTCCTCCCTTCTCCAGACTCCTCTGTCCCCCCTCCTCCAGACTCCTCTGCCCCCCCCTCCTCCAGACTCCTCTGTCCTCCCTCCTCCAGACCCCTCTGTCCCCCCTCCTCCAGACCCCTCTGTCCTCCCTCCTCCAGACTCCTCTGTCCCCCCTCCTCCAGACTCCTCTGTCCCCCCTCCTCCAGACTCCTCTGTCCTCCCTCCTCCAGACCCCTCTGTCCTCCCTCCTCCAGACTCCTCTGTCCTCCCTCCTCCAGACTCCTCTGTCCTCCCTCCTCCAGACTCCTCTGTCTCCTTCAGATCCCTCTGTCCTCCCTCCTCCAGACTCCTCTGTCCTCCCTCCTCCAGACCATGGGCCCATGAGAGAATAGTGTATGGGAAACTTTCTATTAAAGGAGATTTTCCATTTAAATGTGACTCTATTATTTTTTTCCTAGTGTGAGCCTAACGGCATAAGGAATATAAGAATGGAGAATTCCTTTAAGTGGCACAATTTATACAGACAAAACTGTGTTTTACAAATATGAGTAAATCACGGTGCACATTAGCATTACGCAAACGTTTTCATAGAAGCTGCACACACACATTAGACACATCACAAGAGCATGAACAGCTAAACAGCTCGTAATAAAGGATTGCAAGTGAATGATCGGCCTCAGTCCCCTGTGAATAGGCAGAAGCACAGCAATGTACAAGTGCAGCTCAATGAATTAGAAGATCATCAAAAAGGTGATTTATCTCAGTAATTCAATACATAAAGTGACACCCATATATTATATAGAGTCATTACACATAGAGGGATCTATGTCATGTGTTTATTTCTGTTAATGTTGATGATTATGAAACCCAAAGGTCATTATCTCAGAACATTAAAGTAGGGAGGATGAAGGGTCTGAGAGATAAAATATGACCTAAATAGGTATCAGAGGCTTCACCTTGTGTGGTTGTGAGAGTCACAACCACTATAAAAGCAGATCAGTCCCCAGCGTGGTGCATATAGAGTAGGGAGGATGAAGGGTTAAACACTGCGCTGCCGTATTCCACCAGACATCAAAGGGTGAATATAATGTCTGTCTCATTGCAGTGTTGCCCTAACTGCGGTGGAGCTGGCATGGTACTCTGCCCAATTTGCAACGGAATGACAATTGTAAGTATTACAATATAATATGGAACCTTCATTAAAAAAATATCCAAAATTCCAATTTCCAGGTTATAATGAGAAACCAATTAACACAGGGACAATTGTGACTGCTGTATCTAAGTATGTCATATGTCATAATATCTCCCTCCTCTTCTGGTGTATATAAGTATTCAATGTGTGATACTGTCTGCTGATCTGTGTATCTAATCCTCGCCTGTGTGATACTGTCTGCTGAGCTGTGTATCTAATCCTATCCTATGTGATACTGTCTGCTGAGCTGTGTATCTAATCCTCTCCTGTGTGATACTGTCTGCTGAGCTGTGTATCTAATCCTACCCTGTGTGATAGTGTCTGCTGAGCTGTGTATCTAATCCTCTCCTGTGTGATACTGTCTGCTGAGCTGTGTATCTAATCCTATCCTGTGTGATACTGTCTGCTGAACTGTGTATCTAATCCTCTCCTGTGTGATACTGTCTGCTGAGCTGTGTATCTAATCCTCTCCTTTGTGATACTGTCTGCTGAGCTGTGTATCTAATCCTCTCCTGTGTGATACTATCTGCTGATCTGTGTATCTAATCCTATCCTGTGTGATACTATCTGCTGAGCTGTGTATCTAATCCTATCCTGTGTGATACTGTCTGCTGAGCTGTGCATCTAATCCCATCCTGTGTGATACTGTCTGCTGAAGCTGTGTATCTAATCCTATCCTGTGTGATACTGTCTGCTGAACTGTGTATCTAATCCTATCCTGTGTGATACTGTCTGCTGAGCCGTTGTATCTAATCCTCTCCTGTGTGATACTGTCTGCTGAGCTGTGTATCTAATCCTCTCCTGTGTGATACTGTCTGCTGAACTGTGTATCTAATCCTATCCTGTGTGATACTGTCTGCTGAGCTGTGTATCTAATCCTATCCTGTGTGATACTGTCTGCTGAACTGTGTATCTAATCCTCTCCTGTGTGATACTGTCTGCTGAGCTGTGTATCTAATCCCATCCTGTGTGATACTGTCTGCTGACTGTGCATCTAATCCTCTCCTGTGTGATACTGTCTGCTGAGCTGTGTATCTAATCCTATCCTGTGTGATACTGTCTGCTGAGCTGTGTGTATCTAATCCTATCCTGTGTGATACTATCTGCTGAGCTGTGCATCTAATCCCATCCTGTGTGATACTGTCTGCTGAGCTGTGTATCTAATCCTATCCTGTGTGATACTGTCTGCTGAGCTGTGTATCTAATCCTATCCTGTGTGATACTGTCTGCTGAACTGTGTATCTAATCCTCTCCTGTGTGATACTGTCTGCTGAGCCGTGTATCTAATCCTATCCTGTGTGATACTGTCTGCTGAACTGTGTATCTAATCCTCTCCTGTGTGATACTGTCTGCTGAGCTGTGTATCTAATCCCATCCTGTGTGATACTGTCTGCTGAACTGTGTATCTAATCCTCTCCTGTGTGATACTGTCTGCTAAACTGTGTATCTAATCCTATCCTGTGTGATACTGTCTGCTGAGCTGTGTATCTAATCCTTTCCTGTGTGATACTGTCTGCTGAGCTGTGTATCTGATCCTCTCCTGTGTGATACTGTCTGCTGAGCTGTGTATCCGATCCTCTCCTGTGTGATACTGTCTGCTGAGCTGTGTATCTAATCCTATCCTGTGTGATACTGTCTGCTGAGCTGTGTATCTAATCCTATCCTGTGTGATACTGTCTGCTGAACTGTGTATCTAATCCTCTCCTGTGTGATACTGTCTGCTGAGCTGTGTATCTAATCCATCCTGTGTGATACTGTCTGCTGAACTGTGTATCTAATCCTCTCCTGTGTGATACTGTCTGCTGAGCTGTGTATCTAATCCTATCCTGTGTGATACTGTCTGCTGAGCTGTGTGTATCTAATCCTATCCTGTGTGATACTATCTGCTGAGCTGTGCATCTAATCCCATCCTGTGTGATACTGTCTGCTGAGCTGTGTATCTAATCCTATCCTGTGTGATACTGTCTGCTGAGCTGTGTATCTAATCCTATCCTGTGTGATACTGTCTGCTGAACTGTGTATCTAATCCTCTCCTGTGTGATACTGTCTGCTGAGCCGTGTATCTAATCCTATCCTGTGTGATACTGTCTGCTGAACTGTGTATCTAATCCTCTCCTGTGTGATACTGTCTGCTGAGCTGTGTATCTAATCCTCTCCGTGTGATACTGTCTGCTGAGCTGTGTATCTAATCCTATCCTGTGTGATACTGTCTGCTGAGCCGTGTATCTAATCCTCTCCTGTGTGATACTGTCTGCTGAGCTGTGTATCTAATCCTCTCCTGTGTGATACTGTCTGCTGAGCTGTGTATCTAATCCTCTCCTGTGTGATACTGTCTGCTGAGCTGTGTATCTAATCCTCTCCTGTGTGATACTGTCTGCTGAGCTGTGTATCTAATCCTCTCCTGTGTGATACTGTCTGCTGAGCTGTGTATCTAATCCTACTCTGTGTGATACTGTCTGCTGAGCTTGTAGTCTAATCTTCCTGTGTAATACTGTGTCTGCTGAGCTGTGTATCTAATCCTCTCCTGTGTGATACTGTCTGCTGAGCTGTGTATCTAATCCTCTCCTGTGTGATACTGTCTGCTGAGCTGTGTATCTAATCCTTCCTGTGTGATACTGTCTGCTGAGCTTGAGCTGTTATCTAATCCTCATGCTGTGTGATACTGTCCTGTGATAGCTGTGTATCTAATCCTCTCCTGTGTGATACTGTCTGCTGAGCTGTGTATCTAATCCATCCCTGTGTGATACTGTCTGCTGAGCTGTGTATCTAATCCTATCCTGTGTGATACTGTCTGCTGAGCTGTGTATCTAATCCTATCCTGTGTGATACTGTCTGCTGAGCTGTGTATCTAATCCTTCCTGTGTGATACTGTCTGCTGACTGTGTATCTAATCCTATCCTGTGTGATACTGTCTGCTGAGCTGTGTATCTAATCCATCTCCTGTGTGATACTGTCTGCTGAGCTGTGTATCTAATCCTCTCCTGTGTGATACTGTCTGCTGAGCTGTGTATCTAATCCATCCTGTGTGATACTGTCTGCTGAGCTGTGTATCTAATCCTCTCCTGTGTGATACTGTCTGCTGAGCTGTGTATCTAATCCTATCCTGTGTGATACTGTCTGACTGAGCTGTGTGTATCTAATCCATCCCTGTGTGATACTGTCTGCTGAGCTGTGTATCTAATCCTATCCTGTGTGATACTGTCTGCTGACGTGTATCTAATCCTATCCTGTGTGATACTGTCTGCTGAGCTGTGTATCTAATCCTATCCTGTGTGATACGTCTGCTGACTGTGTATCTAATCCTTCCTGTGTGATACTGTCTGCTGAACTGTGTATCTAATCCTCTCCTGTGTGATACTGTCTGCTGAGCTGTGTATCTAATCCTATCCTGTGTGATACTGTCTGCTGACTGTGTATCTAATCCTCTCCTGTGTGATACTGTCTGCTGAGCTGTGTATCTAATCCTTCCTGTGTGATACTGTCTGCTGAGCTGTGTATCTAATCCTATCCTGTGTGATACTGTCTGCTGAGACTGTGTATCTAATCCTATCCTGTGTGATACTGTCTGCTGACTGTGTATCTAATCCTCTCCTTGTGATACTGTCTGCTGAGCTGTGTATCTAATCCTATCCTGTGTGATACTGTCTGCTGAGCTGTGTATCTAATCCTCTCCTGTGTGATACTGTCTGCTGAGCTGTGTATCTAATCCTTCCTGTGTGATACTGTCTGCTGAGCTGTGTATCTAATCCTATCCTGTGTGATACTGTCTGCTGAGCTGTGTATCTAATCCTCACCTGTGTGATACTGTCTGCTGAGCTGTGTATCTAATCCTACCTGTGTGATACTGTCTGCTGAGCTGTGTATCTAATCCTTCCTGTGTGATACTGTCTGCTGAGCTGTGTATCTAATCCTATCCTGTGTGATACTGTCTGCTGAGCTGTGTATCTAATCCTTCCTGTGTGATACTGTCTGCTGAGCTGTGTATCTAATCCTTCCTGTGTGATACTTCTGCTGAGCTGTGTATCTAATCTCATCCTGTGTGATACTGTCTGCTGAGCTGTTGTATCTAATCCTTCCTGTGTATACGTCTGCTGGAGCTGTGTATCTAATCCTATCCTGTGTGATACTGTCTGCTGAGCTGTGTATCTAATCCTTCCTGTGGATACTGTCTGCTGAGCTGTGTATCTAATCCTTCCTGTGTGATACTGTCTGCTGAGCTGTGTATCTAATCCTATCCTGTGTGATACTGTCTGCTGAGCGTGTATCTAATCCTATCCTGTGTGATACTGTCTGCTGACTGTGTATCTAATCCTATCCTGTGTGATACTGTCTGCTGAGCTGTGTATCTAATCCTATCCTGTGTGATACTGTCTGCTGAGCTGTGTACTAATCCTTCCTGTGTGATACTGTCTGCTGATGTGTATCTAATCCTTCCTGTGTGATACTGTCTGCTGAGCTGTGTATCTAATCCTATCCTGTGTGATACTGTCTGCTGAGCTGTGATCTAATCCTATCCTGTGTGATACTGTCTGCTGAGCTGTGTATCTAATCCTTCCTGTGTGATACTGTCTGCTGAGCTGTGTATCTAATCCTTCCTGTGTGATACTGTCTGCTGAGCTGTGTATCTAATCCTATCCTGTGTGATACTGTCTGCTGACTGTGTATCTAATCCTATCCTGTGTGATACTGTCTGCTGAGCTGTGTATCTAATCCTATCCTGTGTGATACTGTCTGCTGAGCTGTGTATCTAATCCTCTCCTGTGTGATACTGTCTGCTGAGCTTGTATCTAATCCTTCCTGTGTGATACTGTCTGCTGAGCTGTGATCAATCCTCTCCTGTGTGATACTGTCTGCTGAGCTGTGTATCTAATCCTCTCCTGTGTGATACTGTCTGCTGAGCTGTGTATCTAATCCTATCCTGTGTGATACTGTCTGCTGAGCTGTGTATCTAATCTCTCCTGTGTGATACTGTCTGCTGAGCTGTGTATCTAATCCTCTCCTGTGTGATACTGTCTGCTGAGCTGTTATCTAATCCTCTCCTGTGTGATACTGTCTGCTGAGCTGTGTATCTAATCCTCTCCTGTGTGATACTGTCTGCTGAGCTGTGTATCTAATCCTCTCCTGTGTGATACTGTCTGCTGACGTGTGTATCTAATCCTATCCTGTGTGATACTGTCTGCTGAACTGTGTATCTAATCCTCTCCTGTGTGATACTGTCTGCTGAGCTGTGTATCTAATCCTTCCTGTGTGATACTGCTGCTGACTGTGTATCTAACCTATCCTGTGTGATACTGTCTGCTGAGCTTGTATCTAATCCTCTGTGTGATACTGTCTGCTGACTGTGTATCTAATCCTTCCTGTGTGATACTGTCTGCTGAGCTGTGTATCTAATCCTCATCCTGTGTGATACTGTCTGCTGAGCTGTGTATCTAATCCTATCCTGTGTGATACTGTCTGCTGAGCTGTGTATCTAATCCTATCCTGTGTGATACTGTCTGCTGAGCTGTGTATCTAATCCTTCCTGTGTGATACTGTCTGCTGAGCTGTGTATCTAATCCTCTCCTGTGTGATACTGTCTGCTGAGCTGTGTATCTAATCCTATCCTGTGTGATACTGTCTGCTGAACTGTGTGTATCTAATCATCTCCTGTGTGATACTGTCTGCTGAACTGTTATCTAATCCATCCTGTGTGATACTGTCTGCTGACTGTGTATCTAATCCTATCCTGTGTGATACTGTCTGCTGAGCTGTGTATCTAATCCTTCCTGTGTGATACTGTCTGCTGAGCTGTGTATCTAATCCTCTCCTGTGTGATACTGTCTGCTGAGCTGTGTATCTAATCCTTCCTGTGTGATACTGTCTGCTGAGCTGTGTATCTAATCCTATCCTGTGTGATACTGTCTGCTGAGCTGTGTATCTAATCCTCTCCTGTGTGATACTGTCTGCTGAGCTGTGTATCTAATCCTACTCCTGTGTGATACTGTCTGCTGAGCTGTGTATCTAATCCTTCCTGTGTGATACTGTCTGCTGAGCTGTGTATCTAATCCTCTCCTGTGTGATACTGTCTGCTGAGCTGTGTATCTAATCCTCTCCTGTGTGATACTGTCTGCTGAGCTGTGTATCTAATCCTATCCTGTGTGATACTGTCTGCTGAGCTGTGTATCTAATCCTCTCCTGTGTGATACTGTCTGCTGAGCTGTGTATCTAATCCTTCCTGTGTGATACTGTCTGCTGAGCTGTGTTATCTAATCCTATCCTGTGTGATACTGTCTGCTGAGTCTGTGTATCTAATCCTATCCTGTGTGATACTGTCTGCTGAGCGTGTATCTAATCCATCCTGTGTGATACTGTCTGCTGAGCTGTGTATCTAATCCTTCCTGTGTGATACTGTCTGCTGAGCTGTGCATCTAATCCATCCTGTGTGATACTGTCTGCTGAATGTGTATCTAATCCTTCCTGTGTGATACTGTCTGCTGAGCTGTTATCTAATCCATCCTGTGTGATACTGTCTGCTGAACTGTGTATCTAATCCTCCTGTGTGATACTGTCTGCTGAGCTGTGATCTAATCCTATCCTGTGTGATACTGTCTGCTGAGCTGTGTATCTAATCCTCTCCTGTGTGATACTGTCTGCTGAGCTGTATACTAATCCCTCCTGTGTGATACTGTCTGCTGAGCTGTGTATCTAATCCTATCCTGTGTGATACTGTCTGCTGAGCTGTGTATCTAATCCTATCCTGTGTGATACTGTCTGCTGAGCTGTGTATCTAATCCTCTCCTGTGTGATACTGTCTGCTGAGCTGTGTATCTAATCCTCTCCTGTGTGATACTGTCTGCTGAGCTGTGTATCTAATCCTTCCTGTGTGATACTGTCTGCTGAGCTGTGTATCTAATCCTATCCTGTGTGATACTGTCTGCTGAGCTGTGTATCTAATCCTCTCCTGTGTGATACTGTCTGCTGAGCTGTGTATCTAATCCTATCCTGTGTGATACTGTCTGCTGAGCTGTGTATCTAATCCTTCCTGTGTGATACTGTCTGCTGAGCTGTGTATCTAACTTCTCCCTGTGTGATACTGTCTGCTGAGCTGTGTATCTAATCCTCTACCTGTGTGATACTGTCTGCTGAGCTGTTGTATCTAATCCTATCCTGTGTGATACTGTCTGCTGAGGCTGTGTATCTAATCCTCTCCTGTGGTACTGTCTGCTGAGCTGTGTATCTAATCCTTCCTGTGTGATACTGTCTGCTTAGCTGTGTATCTAATCCTATCCTGGTGATACTGTCTGCTGAATGTGTATCTAATCCTATCCTGTGTGATACTGTCAGCTGAGCTGTTGTATTAATCCTTCCTGTGGTACTGTCTGCTGAACGTGAGTATCTAATTCCTCCTCCTGTGTGATACTGTCTGCTGAGCTGTGCATCTAATCCATCCGTGTGATACTGTGTGCTGAACTGTGTATCTAATCCTCTACTGTGTGAGATACTGTCTGTGAGTGTGATATCTAATCCATCCTGTGTGATACGTCTGCTGAATGTGTATTAATCCTATCCTGTGTGATACTGTCTGCTGAGCTGATGTATCTAATCCTCATCCTGTGTGATAACTGTCTGCTGAGCTGTGTATCATAATCCATCCTGTGTGATACTGTCTGCTGAAGCTGTGTATCTAATCCTCTCCTGTGTGATACTGTCTGCTGAGCTGTGTATCTAATCCTCATCCTGTGTGATACTGCTGCTGAGCTGTGTATCTAATCCTATCCCTGTGGATACTGTCTGCTGAGTCTGTGTATCTAATCCTCTCCTGTGTGATTACTGTCTGCTGAGCTGTGTATCTAATCCTCATCCTGTGTGATACTGTCTGCTGAGCTGTGTATCTAATCCTCTCCTGTGTGATACTGTCTGCTGAGCTGTTGTCTTCTTTGCTGCCCCCTGTGACGACGCTCTGGATCCTGGGTGATCAATGCTGTAGGAGAGGCGAGTGCAGCGCCGGCTTTCTGCTTCTATCTCAGCCACAGAAGACAATGTAAGGGGACAGAGTTAGGCTGCATTCACACATTGCGTATTTTGCCGCGTTTTTTTACGCGCGCTTTTCAAAATACGCAATGTGCCTTTTGTCTGCCTGCAAAGTGAATGGGAAATTCACTGCAGTGCAGACATTGCGTAAAAATACGCACTGCGTTTTCCCGGAGAAAGCGCAGCTCCGTAAACAATTGATATGTCAATTGTGTACGCAGCTACTTCTGCGTATTCTCCCCGAGGGGAGGAAGAATCCTGCTTCCTCCTCCCCTCTGTGACATGTGTGACAGCCCCATTAGATTTCACAGAGTATTAATATACAGAGGGGTGAAGAATCCTGCTTCCTCCTCCCCTCTGTGACATGTGTGACAGCCCCATTAGATTTCACAGAGTATTAATATACACTGTGAAATCTAAATTAAACAGAGGCAAATGTATGTAAAATAAAAAAGAATCAATACTTCACCTGTCCGACGCCTTCTGCCGCTGTCTGGTCTCCGATTCCAAGTGAGAGATGTACTGACAGGACCTGTGGTGATGTCAGAGGGGCGTTCCCGGGCACTCGCGGTCATGTGATACATATCACATGACCGCGAACAGCCAATCAGCGCTGGGAACGCCCCGGGAACACCCCCCCCCCCTGACATCACCACAGGTCTTCTCAGTACACCTCTCACTTGGAACCGGAGACCGGAGAGCGGCAGAAGGCACCGGACAGGTGAAGTATTCATTCTTTTTTATTTTACATACATTTGCTTCTGTTTAATTTAGATTTCTCAGTGTATATTAATACACTGTGAAATCTAATGGGGCTGTCACACATGTCACAGAGGGGAGGCGGGAGCAGGATTCTTCACCCCTCTGTATATTAATACACTGTGAAATCTAATGGGGCTGTCACACATGTCACAGAGGGGAGGCGGGAGCAGGATTCTTCCTCCCCTCTGTGACATCACTGCGCTTTCTGGAGTAAAGAAAGCGCAGTGTGTGAAAGCCCCTGCGTATTTTGTTGCACTTTTTTGCGCGGCCGAAAAACGCGGCAAAAAGCGCGCCAAAAAAGCGCAGCAAAATACACAAATGTGTGAACGCAGGGCTGATTTCACATCACTGCAAGATCAGGTTCAGGGCTGTCCGGTGTGAACCTGACAGCCCTGGATCTGATTTTGAAACAGAACCGGAGGGCAAATATTCGCTCCGGTCCGATTTGTAGCTGGATTCAGCAGAGCGCAGCTGCTGAAATTTCAAGATCCTGAAATCTCTGCAGGGGACAGCTCCAGGTGCTGAAGTTTCGCTGCTAAACTCCAGCACCTGGCGTCCGGCCCCGATTTTATGTCAGATCCGGTGCCATAGACTCCCATGTTAGGGGGCGCCGGATCCGGGAGGATCTGATTTGTGCCGATTTTTGCTCCGTTTTTGTGTCTGGGAGCAAAATCCGGATTCTCCCGGACAGATGGAAACCGGATAGCAAATAGCTGCCATCTGGCTCCATCCGGCCCCATAGGAATACTATGGGGCCGAAACCGGATCCCAAAAACCATGATGTGAAACCGGTCTTAGAAGTAGTGAAGCCCCTTAGGCTGGTTTCACACCACGTTTTTGGGCTGTCAGGTTCTGTCCGGTGTTTTACAGGAAATACCAGACAGAACCTGACAGCCCCGGACAAACAGATGACTCACCGTGGCCGGGACTCTGGGGGACAGGCGTTTCGTCTTCCTCCTTGTCACGGGGTGCGGCGCCTGCCGGTAGTGGGGCCCGGTGGTACAGATCAAAAATGAAGACGTCGTGGGTTGAACAGATTAGGGGTTGTTTAGTGACGCTACCTATGAGAGTTCCGGTAACGATACTGACGCTGCGGGGCCTCCGGGGGATGGAATGCAGCAAGATGGAACGCTCCCCACAGGCTGAGCGGTGATCCCCGGAGCCATAAGCTGCACAAGATGTTCTGAGGAAGCTGCGGTTACCTTTAGTGTGCGGATAGACAGTTCATAAGAAAGCACGGACACTGTAAGTCTCTGTAACGGGTTCTTTACTGTAACCAGCAGGCAGTACATGGTATACAGTTTGTAGGTAGTGGACCGGGTGGACTCAGCAATGACCAGTGTGTTCTCAGAGATCCGCGGTGTTCCTCCATTCTATCTAAGTACTGTGCCGTTGTCACCCAGGAATGCCAGATCGGGTACAAGGAGGCTGCTCGAATGCCCTATCCGGGGTATACGTTCCGGATGTTTTGGGGAGCCTTGGGTCCTTTTGGTGGGTACACCGCTGGCTAGACGACTGTGTGTGGCGGTGGTGGGGTGCTCCTGTAAAGCGGGTCCCTCCACTCCTCTGGTTCGCATAGCAGTGCTGAACTACTACTAGCTTCTGTACCAGCAAACCGGCTGTAGATGGGCACGGGATGATTTTGGACCCGCATGTAGATGCCCGTAGATCGGTTGTTAAGGCACCGGGAATAATGGCGCCCAACCGGGGTGATGGCCAGGGAGACGGCCAGGGGGCCGCACGGAACTGTGCAGCCCCCTGTGCTAGGTTGCAGAGCTGATGATCTTGCTTCCTTCTCCTACGTTGCCAAAGTCAGTTCTCCTTCTGCACATTACCACTACACTCCGCCCACCAGGACCTTATTAGCCCTCTATGCTAGGTGATGCATGTAGGGTATGGATCTCTCAGTTAACTGTGTGATTGCGGAGTCAGAGAATATTGCTGCTGCTGTCTTGGCTGCAATACCCTCCTGTGACGCACTCGTTGCGGGGCGCCACACAGAACCAGAGGGCAAATATGCCTTCCGTCTTGCTTTCTGCCAGGTCCGGCAGTTCACAGCAGCAGGAGCTGTCCCTGCTGAAATGTCAGGATAGTGGCTAGCAGGGGAGCTGGCCGCGGTCCTGAAACGTCAGCAGGGAGCTCTCCAGCTGCTGAAATTCAGTTGAGCTCACCGCTGAACTCCAACAGTCGGCGTCCAGCTACCGGATCCAATTTTTTTTGTCGGATCCGATTTGTGCAGACTTTTGCACATTTTTGTGTCCGGGACAAAAATCGTACTCAGCCTCATGCTGCCGGACAGGGACAAAACCGGATGGCAAATAGCTGCTATCCGACACCATAGGGCTGCATTATGTCAAAATCGGGTCTGGGGCTGTCCAGTTTACACCGGACAGCCCCGGTCCTGATCACACCGAGGTGTGAAACCGGCCTTAGGGGGCAAAGTAAAATAAAGAAGAAAAAAATTGAAAAAAAAAAGTTTTTGAAAACATGGGAAAAAAAACCACAAGTTCACATCACCCTCTTTTTGCCCCATTGAAAATAAAACTAATCCAAAAAATACCCATATTTGGGATTTCCAGTCTATGATCTTGTCTGAGATCCAATGTTCTATGTTTTACACA
>JARQOC010001336.1:0-43478 GCA_033576535.1 Allobates femoralis
ACCACACTCGCACAACACTCGCACAACACTCGCACAACACTCGCACTACCACACGCACGTCACTCGCATCACTGTCGTGCATCAAAAACGCTCCGTTTTTTATGCATGACAGTGTGCCTTCAGCCTAAGGGCTCGGACACACCCATCCGAGTTTGACAGACGAGTCTCGGAAAGGGCTGGAGCCGTGACCCTGAACGGCTTCTCCCTGTCAGGATGGGGAGTGTGGAGCTGCACAAAAACACAAGCAGCCGACAGTCCCATCCTGACAGGAGAAGCCGTTCAGGGTCACTGCTCCAGCCCTTTCTGAGACTCATCCGTCCAACTCGGATGTAACTAGGAGAGTGTGTCCCTGCCCTTAGTGTGAAATCAACATATGAATGAGTGGTAACATTACAACTACTCAAACTGCTTGAGGGGGTGGAACCAAACTGAATCCTTGCCCTAGTTGCAAGAGAACCTAGTTACACCTTTGGCTATTACTTGCATCTCATAGTGGATAGGACTAACAGGCATCCAAATCCGACCAAAAGTCATGTGGTTCGTGCGTTGTCCCCGATATCGTTCGTGCGTTGTATAGTATAAATGTCCAACACGATGCACGAACGATACCAAAATGATATCGGGGATCGAATGAGCGTGCTCTCCAATGGCCCGATATTGGTTGGACGATGTAGCCGGATCGGGCTGTGTAAAAGCCCAACTACGATGTGAAGTACAACGTCCCCTATTCTCTCCCATGTTAAATGGTCATTCCTGGGTCGGCCGTACAAGAGGGGCGTAGACATCGTAGTGGCGTTGCCTGCCGATATCGCGCTGTGTAAATCTCCGATGCGATCTTGGAAATCTGGGCAGAAAAAGCGCGCTCCTGCGGCGTCGGATCTAATATCGGACCGACGTTGGGACGTGTAAAGTGGCCATTAGCCCCAATTTTATACATTTAACAGGGAGAGTATTTTTCGTTTATTTTTTTTTTATTTTATTACCGTATATACTCGTGTATAAGCCGACCCGTGTATAAGCCGACCCCCCTACTTTTGCCCCAAAAATCTGGAAAAACCTATTGACTCGTGTATAAGCCGAGGGTGGACCTCAGCACAGGTATACAGCCCCCAGCAGTGTGGTATACAGGCCCCCCCCAGTGGTATACAGGCCTCCCCAGTGGTAGTATACAGCAGCCCCAGTGGTAGTATGTAGCATCCCCAGCAGCCCCAGTGGTAGTATACAGCAGCCCCAGTGGTAGTATACAGCAGCCCCAGTGGTAGTATATAGGAGCCCCAGCAGCCCCAGTGGTAGTATACAGCAGCCCCAGTGGTAGTATACAGCAGCAGCCCCAGTAGTATATACAGCCCCAGTGGTAGTATACAGGCAGCCCCAGTAGTATACAGGCAGCCCCAGTAGTATATACAGCCCCAGTGGTAGTATACAGGCAGCCCCAGTAGTATACAGGCAGCCCCAGAAGTATATACAGCCCCAGTGGTAGTATACAGGCAGCCCCAGTAGTATACAGGCAGCCCCAGTAGTATATACAGCCCCAGTGGTAGTATACAGGCAGCCCCAGTAGTATACAGGCAGCCCCAGTAGTATATACAGCCCCAGTGGTAGTATACTGGCAGCCCCAGTAGTATATACAGCCCCAGTGGTGTATACAGCCCCAGTGGTAGTATATTGCAGCCCCAGTGGTGTATACAGCCCCAGTGGTAGTATATTGCAGCCCCAGTGGTGTATACAGCCCCAGTGGTAGTATATTGCAGCCCCAGCGGTAGTATACAGCCCCAGTGGTAGTATATTGCAGCCCCAGCGGTAGTATACTTTCCTTGTTCATGATTACAAGGAAAGGTGAAAAACAAACACATTTTTACTGCCAAAATATTGTTTTTTGCCCCAGATTTCTAATTTTTATAAGGGGAAATAAGTAAAAATGGCCCCAGAGTTTGTTACATAATTTCTCTTGAATGTGATAATACCCTATATGTGACTGTACAGTAGTGTTTGGTCACATGGGCCTGGGAAGGAAGAAGCACTATTTAACTCTTTGAGCGCAGAATTTCTTAGAATAGTTTGTGGACTCCATTTGCAGAGCACCTTATTTATTTTTTATCTCGTCCACTCTGTGGTATGAGGGTATGTGCTCATGGTCCGGAGCCACTGTGTCTTGGGCACAGTGCCTCCAGACCTGAGGGAACTCGTGGGTGCTCATTGGGAGATCGTTGCCGCCCTGTACTCACCATTTACGGTGGGTGCAGGGCGGCTTTTCCCTGAGTTTACCCGATCCGATGGTTATCTCCCCCTGTTTCGCAGTATAAAATTAACATACTGCAGAGATGTCCGGAAACCCGCACCGCGGCTAAAATGTATAATATATATAATCCTCAAACTCCCAGGACCCTCTGGTAGATCCGACATGTGGAAGGCTGAATAACCAACCTATATATATATGTATATAAATGCATATATATACATGTATATATATGTTATAGATATATACATATATGTATATATATATATATATATATATATATATATAGATATAGATATATATATATATATATACATATATATATATATATATAGATATATATATAGATATAAATAGATATATATATTTATATTTCCTACTATCACAAGCTAAAGAATACTTTTTGACAAAATAAAGACGTTTTTGCACCACCATATTTTGAAGGCCATAGATTTTTTATTCTTCCCTTGACATAGATACATATGGGCATGTTTTTTTCAAGATGAGTTGAAGGTTTTGCTGGTGTCATATTTGGATACATACTATTTTTTATTTTATTCTATTCTATTTTTTTGGGAGGCAGAATAATGAAGAAACAGCAATTCAGGATAAAAAAATAACTCCAATCACTGACTGTGTCATAAAAGTGATAAGACAGTTTTATTCTTTAGGTCAGTACAATTACAGCAATACCACACTTACAGTTGTGGACAAAAGTATTGACACCCCTGAAATTCTGTCAGATAATACTCAGTTTCTTCCTGAAAATGATTGCAATCACAAACTCTTTGGTATTATTATCTTCATTTAATTTGTCTTAAATGAAAAAACACAAAAAGAATTGTCCTAAAGCCAAATTGGATATAACTCCACACCAAACATAAAAAGGGGGTGGACAAAAGTATTGGCACTGTTAGAAAAATCATGTGATGCTTCTCTAATTGGCACCTAACAGGTGTTGGCAATAACTAAATCACACTTGCAGCCAGTTGACATGGATTAAAGTTGACTCAACCTCTGTCCTGTGTCCTTGTGTGTACCACATTGAGCATGGACAAAAGAAAGAAGACCAAAGAACTGTCTGATGACTTGAGAAACCAAATTGTGAGGAAGCATGAGCAATCTCAAGGCTACAAGTCCATCTCCAAAGACCTGAATGTTCCTGTGTCTACCGTGCACAGTGTCATCAAGAAGTTTAAAGCCCATGGCACTGTGGCTAACCACCCTAGATGTGGACGGAAAAGAAAAATTGACGAGAGATTTCAACGCAAGATTGTGCGGATGGTGGATAAAGAACCTCGACTAACATCAAAACAAGTTCAAGCTGCCCTGCAGTCCGAGGGTATAACAGTGTCAACCCGTACTATCCGTCAGCGTCTGAATGAAAATGGACTGTATGGTAGGATACCCAGGAAGACCCCACTTCTTACCCCGAGACATAAAAAAGCCAGGCTGGAGTCTGCCAAATAAAACCAAAATCTACCGTCCTTCCCACGGAAGACAAATGAAACTACTGTCTCTTTAACACAATTGATTCGTTTTATTAATATTAGTAATTAAATACATCAAGGTACCCAAATAGTTACAGGTTAAAATCCATAATATAAAAAAATTCCTATATAAATACCTCTCAAAGCAAACAACAGTATAACAAAGGGTGCACCTATATAGTATATGTCATCAGATAGCTTAAATTCTGGTGCTAATAAAAGTATAAATTCACCATCACATACAGCCTGGAACTAGCCTAATACTTTCCAAGGGGCACAATCAATACCCTACTATACACTAATAAACAGGGTCCCCCAGCAACACATTAATTAAGACTCCTGCTGGTAATTACCTTGAGTTCCTGGCTGTGCTATCGCTGTTCTGCTACACAGGCTCCTCACCCCTCCAGCCAACGTACGTTTCTAAGTTTTATCTTCTTCAGGGCATACTGTGCCTGCAAATCATCCTCCTTAAATAGTGTCCCAGTAATGAGACCATCATCACCGCTGCGGGCACTTGCGGCGCATGTCTTCCGGGTCCGCCCCCTCCTCTGACGCTACTTCCGGTATCTGGTCTGTGAAGCGCAGGCACGTAACAGACCCAGTTTTAAGGGACTATTTGACCACAAAACCGTGTATGACAGCGAGAAGATCGCGTAATCTCAAGGATATGTTAGTGAAGAGCCACTTTGTTGCAGAAAAAAAGCAAATGTCAGGGACATGGTTGGAATGCAAGGGGTTCTTCCCATGTGGGAGATGCAAAGGCTGTAACAACATGAGTAAAGCTAAAGAGTTTAGGAACTTTGATGACAGCCAGCAATTTAAAATCAGACATCTGCTCACGTGCAAAACAAAAGGAGTTATCTATCAGGGGGAGTGTCCTTGCGGGAAATTGTATATCGGTCTCACTACACGAGAGTTGCGTGTGAGAGTTCTTGAACACATCAGTGAAATTGAAAAAGCTGTAGGAGAAGAGGACTTGACTAAATTAAAAACAATTCCACAACACTTTAAGATGTTCCATCAGAGTGACTCTAGGCAGTTCAAGATTAAGGGGATAGATTGTGTGGTCTTGGGTGCTTGAGGGGGTAACTTGGGTAGGGCGCTTGCCCAAGTAGAAAGCAAGTGGATATATAGGTTGGGGACACTTGCACCACAGGGCCTTAATGAAAACCTGGGGTTTAATGCGTTTCTTTAACACACTGGGATGGATAGGTGTGTGTTGAAGGAATTCCTTTTATTTTGGATGTTCACAGGCTTTTAATTGTTTTTATATTAATTTTATTTTATTTATTTTTAGGCTTTCAGTCCTTCTATGTGTGTCTGGAGGATGATACGGTACGAGACGCTTCATCATTGCGGTGTCTGCACAAGAAAAGAAGATCTTTCAACGGACAACATTATGGGGGTGGTGGTCTTTGTGTAAATTAGTAATTATGATGGTCAGCATTTGCTTATCTTATATATAAAAGCCGGAGGGATTTGTGACGTGACATCACTTTGTCCCAGCATCCAGTTATTGTGCCCAGAGCTACACCCGCTCAGGGTGAGCCAAGATGGCCGCCCTAGGCGGTAGTACCCTGGTGACCCACACTACTCGGCACTCACCCCCCCAACCCACGTCCACACACACGTACACCCCTGACACAACACTATTGTACCCTTCCCCCCCCCACACACACTCACATACTCATACTCTCATGCAGACTACCAGTCTCCGGTATACTTACCCCACCGCAATCCCGCTGCGCCACTCCTGCTTGGCCCCGCCCACCTCGCGACAGGCTCCGCTGACCTCGCGGGGCTCTCGCCAAGCTCCGCCCCCTCACGGGGCTCCCGCCAAGCTCCGCCCACCTCTCGGCGATCCTGACAGGCTCCGCCCACCTTGCTCCTCCCACCTTGCCCCGCTCCCGCCCTGCTCCGCCCACCTCACCTGCACTGACCACCGAGCCTCCATCCTGGCCTGACCACTGAGCCTCCATCCTGCGATCCCAACCGACCCTCCGTCCTGGGCTGACCATTCTGCCTCAATCCAGTGCTAACCACTCTGCCCCCTTCATGCGCTGACCACTCTGCTTCCTTCCTGCGCTGACCACTCTGCCTCCATCCTGCGCTGACCACTCAGCCTCCATCCTGCGCTGACCACTCCATCCTGCGCTGACCACTGAGCCTCCATCTCTGCGATGACCATTCAGCCTCCATCCTGTGCTGGCCACTCACTCCTGTGCTGACCACTCCATCCTGTGCTGACCACTGAGCCTCCATCCTGTGCTGACCACTGAGCCTCCATCCTGTGCTGACCACTGAGCTTCCATACTGGGCTGACCACTCCATCCTGTGCTGACCACTCAGCCTCCATCCTGCGCTGACCACTCTGCCTTCTTCCTGCGCTCACCACTGAGCCTCCATCCTGCGCTGACCACTCAGCCTCCATCCTGTGCTGGCCACTCACTCCTGTGCTGACCACTCCATCCTGTGCTGACCACTGAGCCTCCATCCTGTGCTCACCACTGAGCCTCCATCCTGTGCTGACCACTGAGCCTCCATACTGGGCTGACCACTCCATCCTGTGCTGACCACTCAGCCTCCATCCTGCGCTGACCACTCTGCCTTCTTCCTGCGCTCACCACTGAGCCTCCATCCTGCGCTAACCACTGAGCCTCCATTCTGCGCTGACCACTGAGCCTCCATCCTGTGCTGACCACTGAGCCTCCATCCTGTGCTGACCACTGAGCCTCCATCCTGTGCTGACCACTCAGCCTCCATCCTGTGCTGACCACTCAATCCTGTGCTGACCACTCAGCCTCCATCCTGTGCTGACCACTGAGCCTCCATCCTGCGAGCCTCCATCCTGTGCTGACCACTGAGCCTCCATCCTGTGCTGACCACTCAGCCTCCATCCTGTGCTGACCACTCAATCCTGTGCTGACCACTCAGCCTCCATCCTGTGCTGACCACTGAGCCTCCATCCTGCGCTGACCACTGAGCCTCCATCCTGCGCTGACCACTGAGCCTACATCCTGCGCTGACCACTCTTCCTCCATCCTGCGCTCACCACTCTGCCTCCATCCTGCGCTGCCCACTCTGCCTCCATCTCGCGCTGACCACTGAGCCTCCATCCCGCGCTGAGCACTGAGCCTCCATCCTGCGCTGATCACTCCATTCTGTGCTGACCACTGAGCCTCCATCCTGTGCTGACCACTGAGCCTCCATCCTGTGCTGACCACTCCATCCTGTGCTGACCACTCAGCCTCCATCCTGCGCTTACCACTCAGCCTCCATCCTGCGCTGACCACTCAGCCTCCATCCTGCGCTGACCACTGAGCCTCCATCCTGCGCTGACCACTCAGCCTCCATCCTGTGCTGACCACTCAGCCTCCATCCTGTGCTGACCACTCAGCCTCCATCCTGTGCTGACCACTCACTCCTGTGCTGACCACTCCATCCTGTGCTGACCACTGAGCCTCCATCCTGTGCTCACCACTGAGCCTCCATCCTGTGCTGACCACTGAGCCTCCATCCTGCGCTGATCACTCCATCCTGTGCTGACCACTGAGCCTCCATCCTGTGCTGACCACTGAGCCTCCATCCTGTGCTGACCACTCCATCCTGTGCTGACCACTCAGACTCCATCCTGCGCTTACCACTCAGCCTCCATCCTGCGCTGACCACTCAGCCTCCATCCTGCGCTGACCACTGAGCCTCCATCCTGCGCTGACCACTCAGCCTCCATCCTGTGCTGACCACTCAGCCTCCATCCTGTGCTGACCACTCACTCCTGTGCTGACCACTCCATCCTGTGCTGACCACTGAGCCTCCATCCTGTGCTCACCACTGAGCCTCCATCCTGTGCTGACCACTGAGCCTCCATCCTGCGCTGATCACTCCATCCTATGCTGACCACTGAGCCTCCATCCTGTGCTGACCACTGAGCCTCCATCCTGTGCTGACCACTCCATCCTGTGCTGACCACTCAGACTCCATCCTGCGCTTACCACTCAGCCTCCATCCTGCGCTGACCACTCAGCCTCCATCCTGCGCTGACCACTGAGCCTCCATCCTGCGCTGACCACTCAGCCTCCATCCTGTGCTGACCACTCAGCCTCCATCCTGTGCTGACCACTCACTCCTGTGCTGACCACTCCATCCTGTGCTGACCACTGAGCCTCCATCCTGTGCTCACCACTGAGCCTCCATCCTGTGCTGACCACTGAGCCTCCATACTGCGCTGACCACTCCTTCCTGTGCTGAACACTCAGCCTCCATCCTGCGCTGACCACTCAGCCTTCATCCTGCGCTGACCACTCATCCTCCATCCTGCGCTGACCACTGAGCCTCCATCCTGCGCTGACCACTTAGCCTCCATCCTGTGCTGACCACTCTGCCTCCTTCCTGTGCTGACCACTCTGCCTCCATCCTGTGCTCACCACTGAGCCTCCATCCTGCGCTAACCACTGAGCCTCCATTCTGCACTGATCACTGAGCCTCCATCCTGTGCTGACCACTGAGCCTCCATCCTGTGCTGGCACTGAGCCTCCATCCTGTGCTGACCACTCAATCCTGTGCTGACCACTCAGCCTCCATCCTGTGCTGACCACTGAGCCTCCATCCTGCGCTGACCACTGAGCCTCCATCTTGCGCTGACCACTGAGCCTCCATCCTGCGCTGACCACTCTTTCTCCATCCTGCACTCACCACTCTGCCTCCATCCTGCACTGCCCACTCTGCCTCCATCCTGCGGTGACCACTCAACCTCCATCCTGCGATGAAGACTTAGCCTCCATCCTGCGCTGACCACTAAGCCTCCATCCTGCGCTGACCACTCAGCCTCCATCCTCTGCTGACCACTCAGCCTCCATCCTGTGCTGACCACTCACTCCTGTGCTGACCACTCCATCCTGTGCTGACCACTGAGCCTCCATCCTGTGCTGACCACTGAGCCTCCTACCTGTGCTCACCACTGAGTCTCCATCCTGTACTGACCACTGAGCCTACATACTGCGCTGACCACTCCATCCGGTCCTGACCACTCTGCCTCCATGCTGCACTGACCACCGAGCCACTGCGCAGTGCTAACCACTGAGCCAACGCACTGTGAAAACCACTGAGCCACCGCACTGTGCAAACCACTAAGCCTTCACACTGTGAAAACCACTGAGCTATCAAATACAGTGCTAACCACTGAGCCACCATATACACTGAAAACCACTGAGCCACCATATACACTGAAAACCACTGAGCCATCATACTGTGCTAACCACTGAGCCATCATACTGTGCAAACCACTAAGCCTTCACACCGTGAAAACCACTGAGCATGTGCATGGCATTATGAAGTCTGAAGACTACCAACAAATTTTGCAGCATAATGTAGGGCCCAGTGTGAGAAAGCTGGATCTCCCTCAGAAGTCATGGGTCTTCCAGCAGGACAATGACCCAAAACACACTTCAAAAAGCACTAGAAAATGGTTTGAGAGAAAGCACTGGAGACTTCTAAGGTGGCCAGCAATGAGTCCAGACCTGAATCCCATAGAACACCTGTGGAGAGATCTAAAAATGGCAGTTTGGAGAAGGCACCCTTCAAATATCAGGGACCTGGAGCAGTTTGCCAAAGAAGAATGGTTTAAAATTCCAGCAGAGCATTGTAAGAAACTCATTGATGGTTACCGGAAGCGGTTGATCGCAGTTATTTTGGCTAAAGGTTGTGCAACCAAGTATTAGGCTGAGGGTGCCAATACTTTTGTCTGGCCCATTTTTGGAGTTTTGTGTGAAATGATCAATGTTTTGCTTTTTGCTTCATTTTCTTTTGTGTTTTTTCATTTAAGACAAATTAAATGAAGATAATAATACCAAAGAATTTGTGATTACAATCATTTTCAGGAAGAAACTGAGTATTATCTGACAGAACTGCAGGGGTGTCAATACTTTTGGCCACAACTGTATATTGTTTGTTTATCTCCCTCTCCTAGCCTTCTAAATGCTGCGATCAGAGACCTTTACATTTTTATAACATGTCCTGATTTGACATTTCGTCAAAGGATCCTTTGGTTTGTTCAGTTCAGAACAAACTTCTATTTTTTGCTTCTTTTTTTTTCCTGTTTATTTTATATTTTAATTTGCTCTTTCTATTGTAATAGTGTTGTTTTTATTCGTCTGAATTGTTTTTTTCTGCAATAGTACGGTATTTATCCCGGTATGAAAATGAGTTGTGTTCTTACTCTTTAAAATGTAAAATACTATACTGCGCTATTTCTTATTAACACACAGATGACAAGAGCAGAACTAGGTAATTTACTTTGTATGACAGAAATTATAGTGGTACTCTTGTCACACATTTGACATCTCATGCAAACACTTTTCTAAAGCTTTATGGTTTCTTTGGTGACATAGTTGCTATATTTTTTTTTATATATATATAAATGGAGGAAAGTTAAATGTAAAAACATGAATCCTTTTCTAATAACCAAAAATCTAATGAAGCATAAATAAGACATTGCTACATAAATAACCATGTGAAATGGTATTAGAGTAAACGTCTACAAGCTCCATCTAGACTCTCAAAAGAATAAAACACATATTTTAAGTTAGATTAAGCAAAAGCAGAGAGATTATACATTTTACAAGATCAAGTTTAATTGTCGCCGATTAGGTGCTATAAATAAGTCATACATATACAGTGGGTATGGAAAGTATTCAGATCTCTTTACATTTTTCACTCTGTTTTATTGCAGCCATTTCGTAAATTCAAAAAAAGTTCATTATTTTCTCATTATTGTACACTCTGCACCCCATCTAGACTAAAAAAAACTGAAATGTAGATATTTATGCAACTTTATTAAAAAAGAAAAACTGAAATATCACATGGTCATAAGTATTCAGACCCTTTGCTCAGTATTGACTAGAAGCACCCTTTTGAGCTAGTACAGCCATGAGTCTTCTTAAAGGCCAAGTTACACACACATATGATTGTGCAAAGATTGTTCGCAGATCTCTGGTTGCAGTGAAATCATGGACACATTGTTCCATTTTGTGGCTGTGTACAAATGGAAAAAAGTGTCCATGATTTCACTGCAACCAGAGATCTGCGAACAACCTCTGCACAATTATCTGTGTGTGTAACTGGGCCTTAAGAATGATGCAACAAGTTTTTCACACCTGGATTTGGGAATCTTCTGCCATTCTTCCTTGCAGATCCTCTCCAGTTTTATCAGGTTGGATGGTGAACGTTGGTGGACAGCCATTTTCAGGTCCCTCCAGAGATGTTCAGGTGGGTCTAGGTAGGGTTCTGGCAGAGCCAGTCAAGAATGGTAACAGAGTTGTTCTGAAGCCACTACTTTGTTATTTTAGCTGCGTGCTTAGGGTCATTGTCTTGTTGGAAGGTGAACCTTCAGCCAAGTCTGAGGTCTGGAAGAGGTTTTCATACTGGATATCTCGGTACTTGGCCGCATTCATGTCTGCTTCAATTGCAACCAGTCGTCCAGTCCCTGACAACACAGCATCAAAACGCAGCGCTGCACCTGAAAAATACCCCCATAGCATGATGCTACCACCACCATGTTTCACTGTTGGGTGGGATTGTATTGGGCAGATGATGAGCAGTGCCTGGTTTTCTCCACACATACCACTTAGAATTATCACCAAAAAGTTCTATCTTCGTCTCATCAGACCAGAGAATTTTATTAGTCTCATAGTCTGGGAGCCCTTATGTGTTTTTTTGACAACTCTATGCAGATTTCCTTTTGCCTTGTCCTGAGGAGAGGCTTCCTTCGGGCCACTCTGACATAAGGTCCGAGTGGTGGAGGGCTGCAGTGAACTTTCTTCCATTTCCCTACTGCATCTTTGTAGCTGAGCCACAGTGATCTTGGCGTTTTTCTTTACCTCTCTCACCAAGTCTCTTCTCCCATGATTGCTCAGTTTAGCTAGACAGCCAGGTCTACAAAGACTTCTGGTGGTCTCAAACTCCCGCCATTTAAGGATTATGGAGGCCGCTGTGCTCTTAGGAACCTTGAGTACTGCAGAAATTGTTTCGTAACCTTGGCTAGATTTGTGCCTTGCCAAAATTTTGTCTCTGAGCTCCTTGGCAGTTCCTTTGACCTCATGATTCTCATTTTCTCTGACATACACTGTGAGCTATGAGCTCTTATATAGATGTGTGTGTGCCAAATCAAGTTCAATTAGTTTAATTAAACACATCTTGACTCTAATGAAGGAGTAGAACCATCTCAAGGAGGATCACAAGGAAATGGACAGCATGTGACTTAAATATGAGTGTCTGAGCAAAGGGTCTGAATACTTACGACCCTTCTTCAGTTTTTCTTTTTTTAATACATTTGTACAAATATCTACATTTCTGCTTTTTTCAGTCAAGATGGGATGCAGAGTGTATATTTATGAGAAAAAAATTAACTTTTTTGAATTTACCAAATGGCTGCAATGAAAGATAGAGTGAAAAGTTTAAAGAGGTCTGAGTACTTCCCGCACCCACTGTAAATGCATAATTGCAAACAGTAACACATACTGTACACACACACACATATAAAGTACACACACTCTCAGTCTACCATAGCATGAATTTGGTGATTGTTGGTATTATATGTGAGCACAGATGAGGTTTACATAGAGCATCACTCACACAAGTACATGTGATGCATAGTGTCTGGGTACAACTTTTTAATCACGCCCATACTATTATATCTGGTGGGCTGCACAGCACAATATAAATCCACAGGGCTGACATACCCAAAGCGCCTGGTTAATTATTTGTTCAGGTGCACTGCATTTGCAGATCTTTTTATTCAAAGAGCACATTAATAATATTCCTTTGAAGGGCACTATTTTGGGATGTGCTTCAGGAGGCCAAAGAATAGTAAAGTCAGCAAAGATGAGCTATGGATGCAAAAGTCATCATAGATTTTGGAATAAATGGGATGAAAACAGTTTCAATTAAAGAAGATGTCGCCTATAAGGTACCTGAATGTAAATAAAATGTATATTTTAAATGCTTTGTCTAAGGCTAGGGCCACACTCAGCAGATGCCCCACGTTAAACGGATACCATTACTGCAGAGCCCAGCCTGCAGTAACACCAGCGTTAACATCGGGGGCTGCCTGCCAACGCTGCTCCATTGTAACCCCATGTTTACCATGGATGCAGCCACACAGGAAGCCTGAGGAACTGCGCATTAGCAGAGCGCACAGGAAAACGTTTATGACAATATTTTCCTGTGCACTCTGCTAAAGCGCAGTTCATGGGGCTTCCAGTGTGGCTGCATCCTTGGTAAACATGGGGTTACAATGGAGCAGCGTTCGCAGGCAGCCCCCGATGTTAACGGTGTACGTTACAGCAGGCTGGGCTCTGCTGTAACTGCATCCGCTAAACATAAAGGCACTGTTAAGTGTGGCCCTAGCCTAAGGCTGAAGTCGAATGACCATATCACTCAGATGAAGAATGCATCATAATACTTGGACTAGCTGATGGCTTCCCTGACTCGAGCATGACCGCTGTACAGAAATACACAAAGTTGTCATGCTCAGGTCAGGAGAGCCATGGTCAGTCTGTACAGCGATGTGATCTTCATCTAAGTTACGTCAGTCTAACCCTATTCTAATTAGTACTGTTATTTCTGTATGCTCTGCAGACTGATGATAACATTTCCTAGCATATTATTACCATTTTTAAGAATAATATGATTGTGAGTTGTAGGATCTTTTGATAGAAATGTCGTGATGGGGGCACTGACCTGATCCAGAACGAAAGTGGTAAGGTTTGTTATCATTTCAGGGTTTTTTTTACATTTTTTGTGCACTTCTTATATGTATTGCTTTTCTCCTCTTCAAGAAAATACAGATTAGTTTGCTGTATGAATAGGCCATTATATATCTCAATGTAGAAATGAGATTGTGACCCCATCTGCAACAGTGAATAATGTAAGGGATGACAATCACTGTACGGAACTAAGGAATTTTTTTATTCAATATAAGCAACAGGAGATAAATAGATAAGATATAATTCACCTTGAAAAATTGATCATAGCCTATAATTTCAACAAATTGCTAAATATCCTTTTTCTATATATCCTTTCTGTTTAAAGATCAAACTGTGAATTTCACAGTTCTTAAAAATAATCCTTATGGTGTTACATAGTGCATAAAATTCTTGAGTCCATGATTCAAGTGTTGCTTAGCAACAAAAAAATTGCTATTGTCACTTTTTACTGCCAGAACCTCTATCCATGATAGGAATATATTTAGAATTAAATGCAAATAATAGTGTTTTTTTTTCCATGAAAAACTTTCCCCCAATCTATAGGATAGGCAATAAATGTAATTTGGGGCCCACACCAATCATGAGAAAAGAGGTCCCAAATACCAATTTCTTCTATTGAATAGAGCGGCATGGTTGTGCCTGACTACAGCCACTATACTTTGCTCCTTAGAACTGATGGATCAGACAGAAATAGCTGAGTGCTGTAATCTGTTACATCTGTCAATCTACAGGAGGAAGTGAGATCAGTGATTTGTGACTATGTTGCTCCATTTAATTCTGACCAAAGTGAAGAGAAAGTCTAAGAATGGAGGAGAGTCAAAGTCATAAATGTAATGAAATAAGACAAGCCTGGCTTAGAGAAGGAGTTACTATTTTAATTAGTTGATGGGACGATCCGTGTGTTTAAAGGGAACCAACCAGTAGGCTTTAGGGCTGTAAAGTGAAGCCAGTGCCTTACAGACACTGAGTGCAATCATACCTTTACTGCAATGATTCCATGTATGATTGCAGAGAAAACTGTTATCAAACACCGGGAAAACTGTGAAGCAAATTACCATGTGTGCAGCACAGCATCACTATGCGGGTTGGATTTTTCCACTGTGGGCTCTAAGCCAAACCTCTATTCCTCTCCTCTCTCTCTCCCTCCTGCCTCTCTCTCCCTGTTGTTATATACCAGGCAGTAGCACAGGACATCTGACATTATGCATGGTGATAGTACAATGTCAGGCATCCCATGTGGTTGAGCTCATCCCTCCCTTCCACTTACATCTATGGCTTCTCACTGCTTCTTCTGTCTGTGATCATCCAGTCACAGGAGAAGGCCCTGCCCACTCCAGTCTCTGCACGTCCCCCGTCTCCTCTCACAGACCGCGGTTACAAGCAGGAGCGGAGACCAGGGCAAATCACCACTATTATGATCACAGTGAAAAATGACAATAGCGGTGATCTGTCCCGGTCTCCTTTCCTGTTTGTGATAACAGACTGTGAGAGGAGACAGAGATGCACAGACACTGGAGAGGGTGGAGGGTTCTCCAGTGACCGACTGATCACAGACAGGAGAAGCAGTGAGAAGACGGAGATAAAAGCGGGAAGGAGTGATGAGTTTAGCCACATAGGAGCCTTTGATCATGCTATAACCATGTACGATGTCAGATATCTTATCCATGATATATAGTGACAGAGAGGGAGGAAGGGGGATGGGTTTGGCTTAGAGCTCACAGGGGAGTAATAAAAAACCCAACCCCACATAGTGTCACTGTGCTGCACATATGCTAAATTGCTGCACTGTTTTCCCAATGTTTGATAATAGTTTTCTATGCATGCAAACATGTAATCATTGAAGTAAATGTGGAGCCCACTGGGACGGGGTACTCGGTGCCGGACCAAATTGCTGCTAGGGGAATGTCATGGCGGTCCTGGTCCGGACCGTGTCCCGGGTTCGCACAATAAAATGGGGTGTATTTACAGGGGATTTGGTTTGTCGTGACGCCACCCCACGGGTTGTGGTCAGTAATAGGACCAACGCTGCTGCAGAACCTCCGGGATGATGTTTGGCAGCTTTAGATGGAACGGCTCCCCGCAGGTAGAGCCTGGTTCCCCGGGGCAGTGTAATTGAAGTCTGTGATGGTTGTTATAGATGTTGCAGGAAAGGGGATGATAGTGGAGATGGTGTTGCTTATGGGGGTGATCAGGGCTGGAGTGCAAGGATCATACAAACTCACGGTTTTTGTAGTTTTCCAAGTCTTTACTTTGCAGATGGTATAAGCAGAGTATTGTTCACGGAGTCTGTACCGGGGCCAGGTTGCTCCTACCCTGACCGGGTCCTTGGCTTCCCACTCCTGCGCTTTGTGTGAGGCCCTGCTGCCGCCTTTAGCTGAACTGCTGGCCTTGTCTCCCCTCACTGGTACCAATCTACTAGGCAACTTGAGTCTTCCGTGTCACTGACCCCTCCGTGTTGCTTTGTTATGGTACAGTGAAGATTGTGCACCTTCACTATTCCGGTGTTCACTGTGCTGTCTGTTTCAGGCACAGCATCGGATCCGGTATCCGTCCTATGCGCTTCTCCAGGGTGAGTTCAGGGTAACTCCTTGTCCCGGGTGTGTTCCTTTACTTTTCCTACTCCTTTCCTCAGACCCTGGCTGGCCTGGAAGTCGACAGTGGACCGTGGGTTGAGCTTAAGGCAGCTCCTTTGCTCCCAGGTCTTTTCCTCCGTGCTCTCAGGACTCAACTCCAACTCGACTCTCCTCAAACTGAACTCCCTTCTCACTAACTGTCACTCCTACTCTGAGGTAAACAACATTAGCTCCTCCCACTCTTGCAGGTGCCACTTAAGCTCCACCCACCACTCTGCTCTTCCCCACTTCATAGTGTAGTGTCCAGTGTTGTGTGGTGTGGTGAGCTAACCCTTTGTGTTGTTTCTGCGGCACATTAACCCTTGGGGTGCCACTGATCACAGACAGGAGAAGCAGTGAGAAGCCAGAGATAAAAGCGGGAAGGAGTGATGAGATTAGCCACATAGGAGCCTTTCATCATGCTATAACCATGTACGATGTCAGATATCTTGTCCATGATATATAGTGACAGGGAGGGGAGGAAGGGGGATGGGTTTGGCTTAGAGCTCACAGGGGAGTAATAAAAAAAACCAACCCCACATAGTGTCACTGTGCTGCACATATGCTAATTTGCTGCACTGTTTTCCCAATGTTTGATAACAGTTTTCTATGCATGCAAACATGTAATCATTGAAGTAAAGGTATGATTGCACTCTGTATCCCAGAGCCTGTAAGGCACTGGCTTCACTTTATAGATCTAAAACCTGCTGGTTCATTCCCTTTAAGATGATGCGACAGTAAATCAGCTTGAATAGAAGAAGCCAAAACAGGTGAAAATAAATAAATAGATGTTTTATATGCAAGCCTTAAAGGGAACCTGTCACCTGGATCTAAGCACCTACACTATCATTACCTGTCCCTGCACGTTCCTAGCTGCTCCCTATCTATCCCTCTCTGAGCAAAATCCGCCCTATAAAACAGCAGAAAAATAACTTATAACTTACAGAAGTCCCTGAGGCTGGGGACTGAAAAGGCGGGCCCAGTCTCCATTCTGCCCCTCCTCGATACAGCAGCACACGCCCCGCTGGGCGGCATTATTCTTTCTTCATCGCCGCCTCCTCCATTTGGAATCTCCTGCCTGCTTTACCTATCATGTTGTGGTGATGCGACCTCGATGTGTCCCCTGACCGGGACACAGCATATGTGAGATTGTATCTTCTGCTCGGTAGCAGCACACACAGGGTCAGCTGCTACTGGAGCTGAGTGCTGATTGAAAGCACTGACGCCCAGGTGTGCGGGGTGACTAGGAGATGATATGAGCTGCCATGGGCTGTGGGGAGGGGGTGGAGTGTGTCAGGGCAGCAGCAGGAGCTGCTGTGTAGAGAGCTGTGTGAAGATTTAACACAGCCTGTAAGCTCTTTCAGAGTGGACGTTCATGAGGCTAATGAGCGGACGGTGACGAGAGAAAGGTTGTGTGCTGACCTAACACAGCCTACATGGTGGAAGGTACAGAGCTTCTATATCAGCTGTTGGGATTGTATGAGGTTGTACTCGGCTGTGCCCCGGAACCTGGAGGTCTGTGAATACCTGAATTGTGCCATTAATCTGTGTGCTGTGTGAGTAAATACCTGAGTCACTGCCTTCTGTCGTGCCTATCCTAAACGCTACCTTATAGTGTAAAGCGGGTGGGAGATTCCAAATGGAGGAGGCGGCGATGTAGAAAGAATAACGCCGCCCAGTGGGGGCGTGTGCTGCTGCATCGAGGAGGGGCAGAATGGAGCCTGGGGCCGCCTTTCCAGTCCCCAGCCTCAGGGTCTGCTGTAAGTTATAAGTTATTTTTCTGCTGTTTTATAGGGCGGATTTTGCTCAGAGAGGGATAGGTAGGGAGCAGCTAGGAAGGTGCAGGGACAGGTAGTGATGGTGTAGGGGCTAATATCCAGGTGACAGGTTCCCTTTAAGAGCATCAGAAATCAGTATCTTCAGGAAAAAAGTGAAGTGCTGCACTATAGCACTACAGTCCAATAATGACGTATGGCCCTTTTGAAGCTTATACAAAAAAGCCTACACATAAAAAAAATAGTTTGATGAATCAATCCAATGTGTGCAGAAAGCTTATGCGAATTTTCTAGGATTTAAAAGGTTGCCTCCTACTTCTCCATGTCCTGGCCACAAGAGGAGAAAACAGTGGGAAGAGGATGCATTCCGCGAACACAGGGGCACACCCGCAGCAACTGCTATGCTTAACTGTGCATACAGATATAGTTATGCTCTGCGGTAGAGATGGAAGACATGATTTCCATGCACTGTCACTTGCAAATTAGCAGAACACAGGTGTTTTAAACTTGTGGTCTACAGAAGGGCAGGGTGATGCACCAGCCAAAGCCCCAGAGCACCCACAGGATGTCAGAGACCCAGCAACACCCGGTGCTATGACTTTAGCATGTTGGCTTTCCTAAGGATCGCCAGTCGATTTATCAAGAGCATAGATTAGGTAAATACATGATGTTTTTTCTTAATTAACACTTCTGGTCTGACTGTGGTATACTATGTAAATGGCACAGTAGTGTACATGACTGTGTGGAGCAGTAAGAGAAGCCCTGTTATTGTGCCACTCAACAAGTGCAGTAATATGGACACATACGGCAACAGCAGCTCAGCATTGAGTTGAGTAGTTTGTGCAAATTTGGAATAGATAGTGATTGTGCAGGAAATGTGAGAAGCCAGATGTGTCTTTGTTTTAACCCCTTCATTACCCTGCAATTTTTCGTTTTTCATTTTTGTTTTTTGCTCCCCTGCCTCCAAGAGGCATAACTTTTTTATTTTTCTGTCAATTTAGACATATGATGGCGTGTTTTTTGCAGGACAAGTTGTACTTTCAGATGCAACCATTTATTTTACCATATAGTGTACAGGCAAATGGGAAAAAAATTCCAAGTGGAGTGAAATTGCAAAAAAGTGCAATTACACTTTTGTTCTTTGGGTTTTTTAGTTGCCATGTTCACTATATGGTAAAACTGATGTGATGGTGTGATGCCTCAGGATAGTACGAGTTCGTAGATACCAAACATGTATACTTTTACTGGTATTTAAGTTGCGAAAAAATTTTTTGAAGTTTGAAAAAAATAAGAATCACACTTTTTGCGTAATGTTCTGTGACCCTTAGCATCCTCATTTTTCACGATCTGGGGCTGTGTGATAGCTTATTTTTTACGTCTTGAGTTGACGTGTTAATATTACCATTTTTGGGTGGATGCGCTGATTTGATTGGGGGTCCCCTGGTCCGGACCACCTCTCACCCCTGTTGCCCCATGCGAGATGGCCAGTGTGGTCTACTTCTTATTATGGAATTCTGCTTGTTAAATAGCCGGGACTATGTACAAACCTTCTATCGCACCGACGAGGCAGATAGGCAGCGACGCCGAGCTGAGTGGTAGGCCCGTGAGCAGGAGAACCTACAGATCAGAGAGGAGGCCAATCGCCAACCACCAATTGCCAAGAGACAGCTAACGGGGAGGGCACCTCAACCTGGTGACCCAGAAGAGAAAGGGGCCAAGAGTAGAATGGGTAGCTAAATACCCTAGCCCAGTCCAAACCCGGAGTACCGGCTTCAAGGTGGTCCAGTCGGCTACAACCCTGAACCACAAACCCGGAGTGGTCGATGTGTCCTTAAGAGCACGACCCACCAGCACAAGACCATCACAGTCTATACCAGGAGCACCCACCATTGAGGACCAGGGCCCAGGGAGAGAGAGAGACGTCTGCAGCTGTGACCCAACCGAAGGTCTTCAGTGTTCCCATATGGGTATAGCAGGGCAGCAGAGTAAGGGACAGAGCGTGATAGAGAGGGAACATCAGAGGAGCTTCAGAGGGACACTACTCATTGCAAGAACCCAGGGCCGCACCGTCCATTGGACAGTGTGAGCCCTGTCATTCAGGCGGCAGCAGGCAGGGGGAGCGGCTGTGCAGAAGGGGGCGGCGCCTCATGCAAACAGCCTCCCCCTGTCATGGCGCCGGACGCTCACCCCGCGCACCGCAGGTAAGCGGCGACCGCCGGGGGAGAGGCACAGAAGGGGCGGCAGGCTTCATTAGCACCCCCCCCCCCCTGTAATCAGTGCCGCGGCTCAGGCGGCAGTGGGGCTCGGTGCACCCCTGCAAGAACCACCTGGTCCACCGGCAATAAGAACTGCATTACTTTGTATGCTGCACAATACCGGAGTAAATACCCGTTCAGAGTGAGCAACGTGTCAGTGCTTTATTCCTTGGACCGTCCTTTACCTGCCTTGCTCCACAGTGACTGCGCTGCCGTACTATACCATTTATTCCTACTTCCAACACCCCGGGAATCCCGCTTCTCCTGTAGGGAGCCACTCCATCTTAACCGCCCATCACCCCGGCGGATCCAGCAGCGCCGGTTCCATCACCGGACTCTACAGTTGGCGTCTCGAACAAAAACTTTATTTTATTTTTTATTCTCCCCACTTTTCATTGACCACCAGGGCCACAGCCTCAGGCTCCGCCACCCGTGACCTCCAGACAGAGCCTGAGAACCCCTGGCCTTGGTGAGTCACTCTCACACTGGCGATTATTACGGATCTGTGCAGTGCGATAAAAAAATCACACTGCACCTGAACAAATGTTAAAAAGCGAGTTCTTTCATATCTGCAATAGTTTCCTCAGCTCAAATCGGACTGAGAAAACAATCGCAGCATTTTGCGATTATCAGCGAGTCTTGGATATATAGATTTAACGCATAGATGATAGATAGATGATAGATAGATAGATAGATAGATAGATAGATAGTCACCCTCTGCCAAAACACACTAGCTTCAGGGTCCCGCTTATTAATCTCATGCATATTCACTGCATTTACTTTCAGCAGCTATTCACAGATGCTCATTTTCTATGACAGTCTGTGCTTGGCTGCTGCTTTCCCACCCATTGTGCCAGCATCTGTGACTAGTTGTCATATACATTAGTGTATTGGCAACAAACCTGCTGTCATAAGGGTGTAAAAATAAATAAATAATTAAAACATGTTTGCATAGGACCCCACTGTATCTTTGATTATCATCAGAGATAATGCAACCAGCAATGGGCTACCACCCCCAGCTGCCTGGTTTTATCTTGGCTGGCACTCAAAAATACAGGAGGCTCACTATTTTTTATTTTAATTATTTTAAAATGCATGGGCTCAACTCTATTTTTTATTGTCAGCTAAGTTAAAACCAAGCAGCGGGGGACTGGTATTCTTAGCATGACGAGGCCCATAGTTACTGGGCCCCACCAGGCTACAGAATAGCAGCCCACAGCCACCTCAGAAATTGGCACATTCATTAGAAGCGCCAATTCTTACAGAAGCTTCACCACTACCACCAGCAACACAACCAAGGTGACATCCTCTATTTGATGCCCCCCTCATTCTTTGCACCCATGTCAGTGTGGAATATTACACAGCCTGTATACAGAGAGAGTGCCCAGCAGAATATTATACTGCTTTTTTTCATAGTTCAACCCCAGAACTAAAATTTCTGCTCCAGTACCTTCCACTACAGCTGCTGTAGTTAAAAAGCTGGTAGTTGGATTTGGGATTGAGCTGGTGGTCTGCTGCAAGGCTTGAAAGAGTTCACCCACAGAGCAATAATTTAAAAGTACCCCTACAGAGACGGTTTTCAGAGTGCACCCACATAGCCAACATTGGAACAATTTTAAGAGTGCCACCACAGAGCTTTTTTTAGACTTCTTCCACAGAGTACACAGAACATCTTTAAAATAACATAGAATAAAAAATGAAAGTCTTAAAAAGGAGGCGGAGGTACAAGTGAAGGATGAGGTGGAGGTGGACGTGGTGGTGTAGGTAGAAGAAGCGGATGAGGTAACCAACACTGCTTTTTGTTTTATTTTTACTTGTTTTTGTTTAGGAAAATGACTTAAAATAACAGAAAAAATAAATAATTAAAAATTTTGGTCAAGGAGGTAGAGGTCCAAGTGGAAGATAAAGTGGAAGTGGTGGTGTAGGTAGAAGAGGCAAAGGAGGAGATAGCCAACACTGTTTTTTTTATTTTTGGAGAGGCCCTAAAACATTGTGAATAACAAATAGAATATAACAATGACTGGGTGCAGCTGGTATAGTTCTCTAGTCAGCCAAAGGTATGGACAAGTTCTTTGTGATCAACGCCTGGTTCATTTTATTGAATGTCATCTTGCCCTTGTTGGCTGTAGACAGGCGGATGTGCCTGTCTGTGATCACACCCCTGCTGTGCTAAACACATATTCCGACAGCACACTTGCCGCAGGACAGACAAGCTCCTTCAAGGCGTAAAAGACAAGCTGAGGCCATGTGTCCAATTTTGAGACCGTGAAGTTATTTGGGGCAGACCTATAACTCAATATGTGGAGACCTGTGGACATGTGTCTTCAAACATATTATTGAAACTCTGCCTCCTGCTAATATGGACCATACCAGATGGTGGTGCCAGGTATTATGGCATGCTGAGAAAGTTTTCCCACATTTCGGCTATTATAACAATAAATTCCTATGTGATGCCGATTCCCCACCTTTGTTGGCCACTTTCTCGTTCTCCTCTGCCTTGTTATTCCATTGAACCCCTGTCATCAGGTAGGAACACTATCTGTAGTTCCTCCATTAGTGTTTGGAGCCCACTGGGACGGGGTACTCGGTACCGGACCGGGGTACTGCTGGGGATGTCACGGAGGTTCTGGTCCGGACCATGTGCTAGGTTCTCACAAGTAAAAGGGGATATATACAATGGATAAAGTTTGTCGTGACGCCACCCACGGGTTGTGGTCAGTGATGGGACTACCGCTGCAGCCAGGAGGATGGATGGATGATGGGGCTGCAGCCAGATGGATGAGCCCGCCGCGGGTCGGGCTGCTCCTGGCAGGATAAAAGGTATGATATGCAGTTCTGTATACCTGGAATCAAACACGGACACTCAGGCAGGGTTCACCGTCAGCTCTTCAAAACAGTTCACAGCAATTCTCAGTACAGTTCTCAACACAAGTTACAGTCAGTTAACGCCTGTAACACTGAGCCCTCTGCAGCCAGGCTGTCACTCTGAGACCCCTCACTCCTTCTAAGTATCCTGTCAGGCTGTTCTTTCTCTTGTTCTTTCTCCGGGTTGTATAGCAGCAGCTCAGACCCTTTTGGGTTCTCGTGGTTGCTGCTGTGCTTCCAACCCTTGTGTTGGGTACTCCAACCTGAAGTTAAAGCTCCCCGTCGGTTTGTCTGGGAAGCCGGAATATTGCTTTAGTTACCCTCAGAGCCGACACTCTGGTGTGTGCCTAGCCTGCAGTAACCCTATCTTCCAAGGCATTACCAGGCTCCATCCAACCCGTGTGATTCCAGCCCAAACTAGGGAAAACTACTCCGCCGGTAGTTGGTCGGTGTCGCCGTGTTCCTCGGACCCGGTGATACTGGTCCGGTCTCTTTCCTCACACTCCCCTGGGATTCCAGCTATGGACGAGCTTTCCCTCCATGGTTTCTATGACTCTGTGGATTCTGCGTCTCCAGGGAGCCCAATCCCACCGGGACGTGTCTCTTTCTTTCTGGTATCTTTGCTGCTAGGCTCACTCTGGCCTACTAACTCCTTCCTCTTTTCCTCTACTTGAACTATCTGTCACCTGATCTACATTCTTCCCACCCACTTTCCTCTAAACCCTACCATCCCTTGCCCGCCTAGAGTCCCGGGCTCCGGGTTGGGTGCCGCCTCTGTGGGTGAGTGTGTCCGTGAGGGTGTTTGGTGCACAAACTGTCTATCTTTCTTCCTGGCTGCAGTTCCCTATGTGGCCACCCTGGTCGCAGGGGTGCCACACTTGCATTCCCACATTTTCTGATACCACTCTAGTGACAGAGCAGTAATCAGCACTGGTCACAATCCTGCAACTTAGTGGTCTTTGTACAGGCACAGTGGCATGTATTAGCTCATGTGCGCAGGCTGTCCAGAGGCAACCACAAACTGTCCTCAGAGAGGGGATGGGGCAAGGAGGTCGTGTGTGGGAGATGCTAAATGTATGGTTGGAGAGGTAGGAGATCCAGAAGAGAGCAAAGTCAGTGATGCCAATGGAAGAGAGGATCTGTAATAGGAGACAATGGTCAACTGTGTTGAATGCAGAGAACAGGTCTAGAAGGAGGAGGACGGAGAAATATCTGTTAGCTTTAGTCATAAGTAGTTAGTAGTTATTATCAGGGCAGTTTCAGTGGAGTGGTGGGAGTGGAAGCCAGATTGAAGGTTGTGAAAGAGAGAGTTAAATGAGAGGTGGGATGAGAGTACAATGTGGATATGCTTTCGAGAAGTTTGGAAGCAAACTGGAGCAGGGATATGGGCTAGTAGCTGGATGTAGAAGTGGGGTCGAGGAATGGCTTCTTTAAGAAAGGGGTAATTGTTCATGTTTGAAAGCAGAAGGAAAGGTACCAGAAGTTAGTGATATGTTGAAGAGGTGGGTTAGGGCTGGGATAAGTGTTGTGGTGAGGTTGGGGGGGGAAGTGGGATGGGATGGGGTCCAGTGCACAAGTGGTGAGGTGCAATCTGGAGGGAGATATATAATTCTTATTTGCAAGATTAACGATGTCACATTTACACTTGCCAACGTCTATGCTCCTAATAAGGGCCAGATAACATTTCTTAAAAGATTCTTTAAAATTGTCCACAGATCCCAAAAGGGTACACTCCTCATTTTCGGACATTTCAACGCCTTTCCAAATCCCCTTCTTGATTCATCCAACAAATCCAGGAATTTAAATATACAACTTGACCCTCTACTAAAAAAAGAAGAACTCTACGATATCTTCAGATGTCTTAACACATCTTCTATAGAATTCTCCCAGTTTTCTAATGTTCACGGGTCCTTTGTCCGGATTGACCTGGTTCTCACTAACATTTACTCTCTTCAGAAAATTAAAACAATTAAAATACTCCCCAAAACTTGGTCAGACCACTCCCCTGTTGCCTTTGAAACTGTCAACGGTCCCCCTATTAATAATAAAACTACCTGGAGAGTTAACTCCTTTCTATTTAAACATCATCAATACAAATCAGAGATTCAGAATTCACTAAAGATTTACTTTAAAGAGAATGACACTTTAAAGAGAATGGCAGTTTTGAGGGGACTTGTGATCCTATTGAATTCACGGTCACGGTACAAAAAAGCCCTCCTAAAAGACACCAAAAATTTAATCCAACAAATAACCAATCTAGAGTCAGATATCATACACAACCCTAAAATTGAAAATAGTGGAGAATTACTTAAACTACGAGTGGAACTCAAGTCTCTTCTCACATCAGATTTTGATAAAATTACACGCATAAACAAGTCCAATTTTTACTGCAGTATTAATAAACCATCAAAACTCTTTGCTAACTTAATAAAAATTTGTAGATCAAGAACCAACATCTCTCAATTAAAAAAAACAAACACAACTCTATTCTAAAAATCCCACAGGAAATTTTGAACTCCTTTGCAGACTTTTATAAAAATTTATACAATCTCAAGGAAGATTGCTCAGAGCTTCACCCTTCATATGATAATATTAACTCTTTTTTTAGATTCTATTAAACTTCCACATCTATCTAATGAAGACCTATCACACATCAATGAGCCCTTCACTGAACTAGAAATTCAACAAACCATAAATTCACTTAAGAAATGCAAATCCCCTGGCCCAGATGGTCTTCAGAATGAATACTATATCACCAACAGAGATATTCTATCGCCCCATCTTACAGAAATTCTAAACTCACTGGCTAACGGTAATTATTCCTTCCAAGGGAAATGCTTCAAGCAATTATTTACGTAATCCCGAAAAATAAAGGTGATAATGATCTAGTTACAAACTACAGACCTATTTCGCTCCTCAACACCGATACACCGATTTAAAATCACTACTAAAGCCATAAATACCAGACTCCAAAGGGTCATTCCGAACCTCATACACAATGACCAGGTGGGATTCATACAGAATAGAACCTCAGCAGATGCCACGAGGAGAATCCTGAACTTGATGTTGCATGCTGAACACACTAAAATTCCTGTATTAGTGGTCTCTGTCGACGCAGAGAAAGCGTTCGACAGAGTCCACTGGGGATACTTGTTTGAAGTTCTAAGAAGATTTGGTCTTCAAGGCCACATCTTCCAGTCTCTTTACACAACTCCCTCAGCAAGAATTCTCATGAATAACCACCTGTCTGACAAATTCCCACTGACGAATGGAACTAGGCAAGGATGCCCCCTTTCACCTACCCTTTTCGATCTGTTCATTGAACCTTTAGCTGAAAAAATACACACAAACCTTTTAATTAGAGGAGTTCATCTAAAACATAACAAATTCAAAATACCGTAAGCCTATTTGCTGAAGACATAATCTTAACACTAACTGACCTAGTAACCTCCCTGCGAAATCTCCTTGCGACAATTAATGAATTCCCTAATATTTCCCATTATAAAATCAACATCAATAAAACACAAGTTCTTAGTCTTAACCTAGAATCTGACCTCCTTAACGTCCTCAAATCGGAGAACAACTTCGCCTGGTGAAAAGAGTCTTTAAATTATCTAGGTATTGCAATCACCAACCTGTCTCCAAAATCTTTGAAACAAACCTCGGTGCACTTTTTAAAGATATTCAGACTAACTTACAACACATATCTAAAACAGATCTGACATGGATGGGTAAAATCAAATCTTATAAACTATTCTTATACTTATTCCGGTCTATCCCCCTCCACATTAACCAAACCTGGTGTAGAAAATTTCATTCCCAATTATCTACCTTTGTTTGGGAAAAATGGAAACCGAGAGTCTCAATTACCACTCTAGTAAAAAGCAGACTTAACGGAGGTCTGGCAGTGCCCAACATCGCCTCATATTACCAGGCAACTATTGTGAAACTTAGCCAGAAGTGGTGGGAAGAAGAAAATAGACCAAGATGGATCCATATGGAAGAAGCAATTCATCCCAGGAAAAGTCTCCGATGGTTTCTTCTCTCTTACTTATGCGACAAATTTAAGTGACTCCCAAAAGAACCCATAATCAAAACTACCATTCAATCCTGGAGATGTTTGACTGCAAAATCTACTACTTTCCATCCCACCTCTCTTCCTACTTGGATACCTTTAGAAATTCTTTCTCTCATTTCTGCAGACATTAAAATTCAACCTTGGATAAACTCTGACATCATCCACATTACCGATATAATCGACAGAGAAAAACAACTTATCCCCTTTGCAACACTTAAAATAAAATTTAATTTAAAAGACGAAGAAGCATCAACTTGGTCAAAAATTAACCACCTCTACATCAAACATAAATTAAACTTTTTCTTGCCTTTGAACGTTTCCCAGTTGTTCAGATTTCCCCAAAGATCTCTTAAACAAGCAAGAACGTATACAAAGAATTCATCTTAGATTCAATGTTCATAAAATCTTCCAACCTAGAGGCTTGGGAAAAAGAACTCAAAATCTCAATTCCCATTAACATTCTCGAAGAAAAGTTTAAAACAGTCCACAAAAACCTTGCCTGTTCATCACTTATTGAAACCTATTACAAAACCTTCACAAGATGGTATTTCACGCCTGCAAGACTCCACCAATTTTCAGACAACTTGTCTCCCTTCTGCTGCAGGAACTGTAATAAATTAGGTACTATGCTACACATCTTCTGTGACTGTAATTCTCGTAGATGCTTCTGGGGAAGGTCCATATTCTTCTCAACGAAATTACTAACCTAGACATAAATGGTACCCCTGAGCTGGCCCTTCTCTTAATTGGAATTAATTCCCTACCTAAAAACATAGGCCCCTTGTAGTCCACATACTTTTGACAGCTAAGGCATCCATTGCAGCTAAATAGAGAGACCCTAACCCTCCTCTGTTTGTCATTTTATTGGAAACTATTGCTACTCATAACGCGTACGAATTCACTTTTTCCATGAGAAATAATCTTTGCGAAAAATACAATAAGAAATGGACATATTGGAATTTGTACTTTCCTTCTCGAAACTCTTGACTTTCTCAATTAATTATCTAATTATCAAGACTACTTTAATACTATACCTAGACTCTTGGTGCGATTAGACACAATTAAGAATTCTTACGCCTAACCCTTTTCCCTCATTCTTTATATCTTTCCCTGTCCAGGTTGTAAATAGCTAAATATGTGGGCATAGCCTATATAATTAGAGATGACTGAACATTCTCCAAACAAGTTCGCCAATTTCAAATTTGGCACAAAATTGCAGATTCGGTTGGTGATTGGAAACCCAAGCAATTTACGCAAAAATTTCCAAAGGTAGCTATGTCCTGGAAAGAAGGTTTGAAATTTTAAAATGGCGCTAAAACTTTCCTTGAAAGTTTGGGGTCAAAAAGCTCACCAGAAGACCCAGTGCCTGAGAACACCCCTAACCTAAGGATAGATGTTCTTCAAAGCCATCAAGTCTACTGGCTTCTTTCAACTGTAGAATTTAATTGAGCATTAAAAGAAAATATTTAAGCTTTCTTGAGTTTGCAGGTGTTGGGACACCTGTAGGCTGTGAATTTTTGGAGCAGTGCCAGATATGACAGCAGCTGTGAAATGAAGGAACCTTAAAATCTCCTTTGTAAAAATCCTTAGGAGCGCTTTTAATTGTTTTTAATTTTTTTAATTACCGTATATACTCGTGTATAAGCCGAGTTTTTCAGCCCAAAATTTGGGCTGAAAAGTCTCCCCCTCGGCTTATACACGGGTCAATACGGTAGTCTCTGCGTGGTGGGGGCTGTGGAGGCCGCAGGAGGCGGGGGAGCTGCTGTATGAGCGGCCCCGTCACGTGGGGCCGCTCATTAAATATGCACTGCTTCCCCCTGTCAATCAGCGGCAGGGGGAAGCAGTGCATATAGCCCCCAAATGCTGGCACTCGCCCACCCCTTGTAAGGGCCCCCCACGCTGGTTATATTACCATCCCGGTCTTCTGATCAGCGCCGCTCCTCGGTGCTCCTCGGCGCTCCGTCCGTCCGTCCTGCTACATCCGGGATCTCCGGCCGTCGCAGGCATATGACGTCATCGCGCGACGGCCGGGGATCCCGGATGTAGCAGGACGGGAGCAGCGAGGACGGAGCGCCGAGGAGCAGCGCTGATCAGAAGACCGGGATGGTAAGAGAAGCGGGGGGGCCCTTGCAAGGGGGGGCGAGTGCCAGCATTTGGGGGCTGCTGGGTATCCCCTGGGGGCTGCTGAGGACCCCCAGGTGGCTGCTGGGGACCCCCAGGGGGCTGCTGGGTACCCCCAGGGGGCTGCTGGGGACCCCCCGGAGGCTGCTGGGTACCCCCAGGGGGCTGCTGGGTACCCCCTGGGGGCTGCTATATGTACCCCTGGGGGCCTGCTGTATACCACTGGGGCTGCTGTATACTACCACTGGGGCTGCTGGGGCTGCTATATACTACCACTGGGGCTGCTGTATACTACCACTGGGGCTGCTATATACTACCACTGGGGCTGCTGTATACTACCACTGGGGCTGCTATATACTACCACTGGGGCTGCTGTATACTACCACTGGGGCTGCTATATACTACCACTGGGGCTGCTATATACTACCACTGGGGCTGCTATATACTACCACTGGGGCTGCTGTATACTACCACTGGGGCTGCTGTATACTACCACTGGGGCTGCTGTATACTACCACTGGGGCTGCTGTATACTACCACTGGGGCTGCTATATACTACCACTGGGGCTGCTGTATACTACCACTGGGGCTGCTATATACTACCACTGGGGCTGCTATATACTACCACTGGGGCTGCTCTATACTACCACTGGGGCTGCTCTCTACTACCACTGGGGCTGCTCTATACTACCACTGGGGCTGCTGTATACTACCACTGGGGCTGCTGTATACTACCACTGGGGCTGCTGTATACTACCACTGGGGCTGCTGTATACTACCACTGGGGCTGCTGTATACTACCACTGGGGCTGCTATATACTACCACTGGGGCTGCTGTATACTACCACTGGGGCTGCTGTATACTACCACTGGGGCTGCTATATACTACCACTGGGGCTGCTATATACTACCACTGGGGCTGCTGTATACTACCACTGGGGCTGCTATATACTACCACTGGGGCTGCTATATACTACCACTGGGGCTGCTGTATACTACCACTGGGGCTGCTATATACTACCACTGGGGCTGCTGTATACTACCACTGGGGCTGCTGTATACTACCACTGGGGCTGCTGTATACTACCACTGGGGCTGCTGTATACTACCACTGGGGCTGCTATATACTACCACTGGGGCTGCTATATACTACCACTGGGGCTGCTGTATACTACCACTGGGGCTGCTATATACTACCACTGGGGCTGCTGTATACTACCACTGGGGCTGCTGTATACTACCACTGGGGAGGCCTGTATACCACTGGGGGGGGCCTGTATACCACACTGCTGGGGGCTGTATACCTGTGCTGGGGTCCACCCTCGGCTTATACACGAGTCAATAGGTTTTTCCAGATTTTTGGGGCAAAAGTAGGGGGGTCGGCTTATACAGGGGTCGGCTTATACACGAGTATATACGGTATTTATTTTTTATTGTATATATTTTTTATTTATTTAATTATTTGTTTGCAGAGCAAGCGATTATTTTGCAGCAGGTCAGCAGCGTGCGAAACCACCTCATTTACACTTATCTGATAGCAATTCAGATAAAAATAGTATACAGTATGTCCATTATATACTTAACATAAATGGTCTTTTCACAGTTATGTAACACTATATCATAGGTATCACTTCTTTAAAATGTACAATCCCTTTAATTCATTTCATTCCATAAGATTAGAATACAGATTTTTGGCATGAGCACACGTGTGTTATTATGGAATTCAACTTGAGCTGTTCGTGCATTGCTTACTAGCTATATTCAACATACCAGATTAATTGGTGGTGAGATGAAAAAAACTGTTTTCTTTCTTATCTCTTCACCAAATATTTCAGGCTTCAATAATTACTCCCCCCAACCGCAATGCCAGATGTTACCTGTGGCATGGAGAATGGGATTTGTAAGTCAGCCACCTTTTGCAGCTCATCCCATAAAAGGGTTAATGAGTAACTAGGCAACAAGATTGGGCAAACAATAATATCATGTAAGCGATTGGGTCCTGGCACAAAGACCCTTCACTCCTGAGGCTGTACAATGCAGCTACACTGTGCTACCGTGTGCCTGCAGTTTGCAGTTTGGAGATGTGATGGATCCACCTCAAGTAATGTCCACTTTGGAAGATGTGATCTTTCTCACCACCCCAGGGATCAATAGTGCTTCACCAGAAGCGGAGCACCCATAGAGGAGATGACTACATCTACATACCGTGTTTCCCCGAAAATAAGTCTTATATTTTTTTTTGGTCCCAAAGATGGACCGTGTCTTATATGCGGTCTCATCCCACTGCAGCCTCCTATACACACACGACACAAACACACACCCATATACACCACACACCCATACACATAACCATACACACACACATACCCATACACACACACACATAACCATACACACACACACATACCCATACACACAAACCGATTTTTACCAGTGTCTCCCCGCTCTCCGGTGGCCCCCGCTCTCCGGTGTCCGCGCTGTTCCCGCTCCACGGTGGCCTCCGCACTCCGGATTCCCACTATAGCTGCAGATCTCCGCCCAGGTCAGGAGCCCTGCGCCAATTTCAGCGCAGGAACCGTGAGCCAATCACAGCCCAGGAACCGCGAGCCAATCAGAGGCCATGCACGACGTCAGTTGGCCACGGATTGGCTTGCGGTTCCTGGGCTGTGATTGGCTTACGGTTCCTGCGCTGTAATTGGCGCAGGGCTCCTGACCTGGGCGGAGATCAGCAGCTACAGCGGGAATCAGGAAAGCGGGGGACGCCGGAGAGCGGGGTTCCACCGGAGAGCGGGGGGTCACCAGAGAGCGGGGAGAGCACGGACACCGGAGAGCGGGGGCCACCACAGTGCACTGCAGGTACGCCTTATAATCGGGAGTGCCTTATATTAGGAGGTAGAGCGCCCCCCTCCAAGCATGCCTTACTTTTGGGGGGCGCCCTATTTTCAGGGAAACACGGTATGTGAGCTTGAGTACGACCACACTGCCTGCTTTGGGCCTGATATGCAGCAAGGTCAGAATCCAATTCTATTCTTGCATGCCTGAAGAGGCCCCAGCGGAATGCAGCTCAGAGTCAGGAGGTCAGCTGTTCCATATGTTGGCCGGGATCACCACAGGTCAGAGTCAGGATCCTGCAGCATGCCTGGAATTATTATACCTGCAGCCAGTGGATTGGCAAATCCAGGAGGAGGACAAGGAGAAGGTAGTAGTGGCAGAAGCCCCTATTTCCCTACCTTATGTAGCACCCCTGCCAGAGGCCTTTGACTGTAAGAATGTCATGTAGGGACCCTACCACCTCCCAGAAAGTATAATAATAGACATAAACTTACCCGTCCCATCTCATTTCTGGAAGAAATTAGGCTCACAAATGCCATCATCTAAGAGTGGTTGCAGGGGCCAAAGGTTAATCCCTTTGAGGAGCAAAGCACCCAGGGGATCAAGTCATTACATTCTTCAGAAGAGGGGGTTTTGGTCCCTTCCTGAAGATGGGACTGATGAAAGGCGTTTACGAATCCGCCCCATGTTGTTGAGGGGGTTGTCTCTTTCATGAAGGTGAAGGGCAGCAAAGTGTAGGGTAGGTGTAAGTCAGGTTGCCACCATAGACAAATTCCAAGACTGGCAGTAGGAGGCCAACATGGAGAAAATTTAGTATTGGCTGCTGACTAGGCCTGATCTGGTTAGCCAGCCAGCTGCATAGAAACCTACAAAGACCAGAGATCCTGAATGGTCTATCGGGGTTGCACAAGTTCTTTCCATGTCTCTGAGAAGGGGTGGCTATCCCCTACTTCCTCAATCCTCTTCTGCAGCGGTGGCCATGATGGGGTGTGCTGTCAGGCAGGTGGTGTGGGAGAATTCCCTTTGATGAGTAGCCCCTGCAATTCCTTGCAGTGGAAACATTGTGAAATGGCAACCTTTATCCCAGATAGCATTCAAAATGCTACTCCAATTTTTTTACTCTGATTAAATAGGACTGCGTGGCCTGTTTTAGGGTCGTTGACTCATTCTGGAGTTACCCTGTTGACCAGATAAGGACTGTTTGGATTTCTCAGAAGAGCAAAACCTATTATTTTGTTAATTTTATTTTTCTTCTTCCCAAGCATAGTGCCAGTTGCGCTTCCCCCTGCTGAATTACTGGGATAGCAGCTTCCGGGCTACACCTCAAAGACCATAATGGATTTTTCCCTATTATCTTGATGGCCTGTACCTCATTTTAATGGAGTCTGCTGATCCTTATGACTCTTACAGTTGAAAGCATAAGTTTACATTCACTACATAAAATGACACATTTGCATGTTTTTCTCACTATCTGACATGAGATCAGAATAAATTGTTAACATTCTAGGTCAATTAGGATTACCATAATTATGATCACAGAGTAACCTTTCAGCTAGTGATGGGCGAATCCTAAATTACTCGGAATCGCTTGACTCTAGCGAGTCCGAGCCCAGGACTCGCTACTCGTTGCGAGTCTAGCGAGTCCAATGTTAATGAATGGGGAAGCGAGTAATAGCGAGTAGTGTGAGATTTACAAATCGCAGATGTGTCTCGGAAGCTTCAGCCTGAAGCAATCCTAGTTTTGTCATTTATTTGCATTGGACTCGTTTACTTTGTAAGTAATCGCTGGGAAACTCGCACAGATAAGAGAAGAGTCCTGTCTGCTCTGTGCAGCTCCAGGGTCCTAGAGCCCGCCTGCTGCCTGATGTAGCAGTGCTGAGATTGTTCTCAGTCTGCTCATTCCCTGTGTACAGACATGAATGTCTGTGCACAGAGATGATGTAGCAGAGCTGAGATTGTTCTCAGTCTGCTCATTCCCTGTGCATAGACATCTATATCTATACACAGGGGATGTAGCAGAGAGGACATCGCGTTTTGGACTGCGTCGGACGGAAGAGGATTTTTTTAATTAAAGATGGAGTCCCTAATGGCTTTTTTTTTTTTCTAATAAAAAAATTTCTCTGTGTTGTGTTTTTTTTAAAACAATTTAATAGAAATTCATGGCGGTCATGTCTAATATTGGCGTGACCGCCATAAATTTCGGGCTTAGGGCCAGCTGATAATACAAAGCTGGCCCTAACCTCTATTACCCAGCGTGCCACCGCCACCAGGGCCGCTGGAAGAGCGGGGTTCAGCGCCAGAGGATGGCGCTTCAATGAACGCTTGGGCATCCCTGCGCTGCGGATTCCAGCCCCCAGCTGCTTAGCTGTACCTGGCTAGACATAGAAATTGCACGGAGCCCCACGCATTTTTTTGATTCCGACTCCGAGACGACTCCGACTCCGAGACGACTCCGACTCGACTCGACTCCGAGACGACTCCGACTCCGAGACGACTCCGACTCAGACGACTCCGAGACGACTCCGACTCCGAGACGACTCCGACTCCGAGACGACTCCGACTCCGAGACGACTCCGACTCGACTCCGAGACGACTCTGACTCCGAGACGACTCCGACTCCGAGACGACTCCGACTCCGACTCCGAGACGACTCCGACTCCGAGACGACTCCGACTCCGACTCCGAGACGACTCCGACTCAGACTCCGAGACGACTCCGACTCCGAGACGACTCCGACTCCGACTCGACTCCGAGACGACTCCGAGACGACTCCGACTCCGAGACGACTCCGACTCCGAGACGACTCCGACTCCGAGGCGACTCCGACTCTGAGACTCCGACTCTGAGGCGACTCCGACTCTGAGACTCCGACTCTGAGACTCCGACTCTGAGGAGACTCCGACTCTGAGCCTCTGACTCTGAGCCTCTGACTCTGAAATTCATTAAATAATAAAAAAAAAAAATGCATGGGGCTCCGCGCAATTTCTATGTCTAGCCAGGTACAGCTAAGCAGCTGGGGGCTGGAATCCGCAGCGCAGGGATGCCCAAGCTTTCTGGGCACCCCCCGCTGCAAATTGCAGCCCGCAGCCGCCCCAGAAGATGGCGTGTTCATTGAAGCGCCATCCTCTGGGGCTGAACCCCGCTCTTCCAGCGGCCCTGGTGGCGGTGGCACGCTGGGTAATAAAGGGGTTAATACCAGCTTTGTTATACAAGCTGGTATTAAGCCCGAGATTCTTAATGTCAGGCCACGTTTGACCCAGCCACTAAGAATCTCCAATAAAGGGTTAAAAAAACACAACACAGAGAAAATTTTTTATTTGAAATAAAAAAAAAACCATTAGGGACTCCATCTTTAATTTTAAAAAATCCTCTTCCGTCCGACGTAGTCCAAAACGCAATGTCCTCTCTGCTACATCCCCTGTGCATAAATATAGATGTCTATGCACAGGGAATGAGCAGACTGAGAACAATCTCAGCACTGCTACATCAGGCAGCAGGCGGGCTCTAGGACCCTGGAGCTGCACAGAGAAGACAGCTGGACTCGGCTCGCAAAGAAACAGCAGTTACTTTGCGAGTTTCCCTGCTATCATTGGCACAGTAGCCGAGTCTAATGCAAACAATGGCAATCCTAGTTTTGTCAGCGTTTCTGACAAAACTAGGATTGATATTGATTTGCATTGGACTCGTGCGAGTAATCACTGGGAAACTCGCAGAGTGCCGAGTCCTGCGAGTCCCTTACTACTCGCTGAGTAACGAGTCCTAGCGAGTAGATTCGCCCATCCCTACTTTCAGCCCATGTTGAAACAGTACTCGTTTTACTGTGGATAATGAAACAATCTTACCAGCTTCCACTATCATTTTCACAAGGTCTTTTGATTTTGTTCTTGGGTTGATATGCGCATGTCGGACGAAAGCACGTTAATCTCTGGGACACAGAACCTATCTTCTTCCTGAGCAATATGATGACTGAACAATGCCATCTTGTTTTTACTTGCGTATAATTGTTTGTGCAGATGAACGAGGCACAGTTAAGTTTTTAATGGACATACTGTATTTTTATCTGAATTGCTATCAGATAAGTGTAGATGAGATGGTTTCGCACACTGCTGACCCTCTGCAAAATAATCGCTTGCATTGCAAACAAATAATTAAATAAATAAAAAATATATACAATAAAAAATAAATAATTAAAAAAAATTTAAAACAATTAAAAGCTCTCTGATGAGTCCTGCGCTGACATCCCTGTCCTCCTTGTCCTCCCTATCCCACTTATAAGTGGGTGGACACCATCTCAACCTCAGACCACCTGGGGGCGATGAGGGTGCTAAGTGTAGCTGTGGAGCCAGCAATTCCACATATTAGACACTATGTTGTGAGTGCTGTGCAGCTTTTTTCTGTTTATGCTTAATATGTGGAGTTACTGGCTCCACAGCTACACTTAGCACCCTCATGATGAGATGGTATCCTCCCACTTAGAAGTGGGATAGGGAGGACAAGGAGGACAGGGATGTCAGCGTAGAACTCATCAGATCTGGGGTCACTGTGGAGTGGTTGATGAGCAAACAGATATTGGCCAATATATGTACCAAGAACCCCAGTAAATAAAAAGATAAGAATATTGAGTTTTTTGAAAAAAAAACGTAAGTTTTTAAATTTTTTTCTTCATATATAAACCGCTTATTAGCATGTGTACATTTTTGGTAGTAACTGAGTGCTGCAGTGAATTTTTTTCTGGTTGTTTGTTCCAACATCGCAGCTTGCACCAGTTCACACTATATCTTGAGTGCTGTGCAGTTTTTTTCTGTTTAGATAAATAGCTAGTATAGATAGATTTATAGATGTCAAATATACATTTAGAGATAGATGGATATCAAACAGATATATAATATCCCAACCCCCAACATATTGTAAGATTGCACACTTTAGTGCATTCATGTTGCATTAAAGGGTGTATCAGCCTTGTATTAAACTAAAAATAAATAATTAATAAAAAAAGGCGTGGGTGCCCATCAGCCTTGTCTTAAGCTAAAAATAAATAATTAATAAAAAAAGGCGTGGGTGCCCAATTAGAGTATATCAGACAGCTACAGCCTGCAGACCACAGCAAAACAGCATTGCTCCACTGTAAAATAGTTTGAGCTGTGTTTGGCATCTTTTGGACCTCTTTGAAGGTGTTTTCTAGGCCCTTGATTTTGCCTCCCTTTGATTTGACTGGGGTTCAGAAGTTCAGCAAACATATGCCCGATCGGCAAACAGAGTCAAACCTGAACTTCATCTCTATTTATGTTCCAATTTCATTGACCTAAACTATAACATCACAATCACCATATTATTTTATGTTGAATGGAAGTTGCAAACTGCAAACATTTGTAGCAGGTTCACTGCTTCATCCCCATCTCAATGTAGAAAAACATTATGATCTGAGAGTCCTCATTGGTTGATACCTTTTAATGGCTAACTGAAAAGATGGCAAGTGAAGCAAACTTTCGGGACACTAAGGTCCCTTCATCAGGCTGTTAATGACACAAATTCTGAAGACACACACATATATACATAAGCAGGGTGAGATTTATGATGGAGTAAATATGACAGGTGACGTAAAGCAGAGTCAGGTTAGGGAGGGTGAGAGGAGCTGGGGAGGTGAAATCAACATTCCAAGATAAGAGGAACAGATAGAACAATAATACAATGATTAGTGGTCTGTGGAGAACTGGACATTCCTCAGTGGGAAAGCTATAATCCATGCAAGACAGTTCACGTAAGAAGTGTCCCGAAAGCTGGCTTCACTTACCATCTTTTCAGTTAGCCATTAAAAGGTATCAACCACTGAGGACTCTCAGATTCTAAGATTTTTCTATCTACTAGCTAACATGGTATAAACATTTTTTACCTCATCTCAATGTATACATCTGTAACTTCTGAGAAACATTACATAAGTCTCTATACCTTAAATATAATAATTTTTCAATCAAACATTGTTCTTTATTTGTGTTAGTTTGAATGTTAAAGTTTTCCTTATTGCAGCATATTGTTTAGTGATCATATGAGAACACAAACCACTTTTATAAGTACTACACCTTGTTCACAAAAAACACATTACATAAAATACAGCAATAATTTATAAAAATGATTAAGTGTTTGTGTATATTTTACTAATATTATACACTGTATATATATATTATATATGCTGTGCATATAGTACTGTATATTGTATGCATATAATGCATATAATGTATCCAAAATACAAATTTACAGACTTTTCCTCTTTACAAAGCTGGAAGTTCCAGTCTCATTTGAAACCCATCAGCCACAATTATGAAAATTAATTCTACTTTTGAAGCCAAGAAAGCTTCCAGAGGGTTTTACTCAATTCTTTATAAGATAATACTATATCTAAGCAATACCATAATCTAATAAAAAAGTAAATTTGTCATTTTAGCTAATAGGTATTGTGGCTAATATATACTAAGTTCCCCTTCGATTGGCACTGTTCCCAAATTTTTTGGCATTTTAAAGATAAGAAAGTTAAGAACCTGTATAGTGATGCCAAGGTTGGACTCTTATGGAAAACAATTCAGGGGGTAATTTATTTAACTATACACATTTTCCTTAACATAGCTGAAATACTATGGCCCAGTTCACATCTAAGGCTGGGCTGGGTGTGGCTGCGTTTGCGTTTCTATGTGTTTTTACTGCTAAAAACGGATTCAAATGCAATAAAAAATCAATGCAAAACTCATTGCAAATGCAATGCAAAACGCATGTCATTTTGCAGAAACGCAAAATGCATGCGTATTTGCAAATGCAGTCCAAAACGCTGCATGCTGCTTTAAGGGCTGCGTTTGCAAAAACGCATACATTTTGCATTTCTGCAAAATGACATGTGTTTTGCATTGCACCCTATGGGTGCGTTATTGGTTGCGTATGGATGCGTTTTTAGTGGTAAAAACGCATTGAAAGGCAAATGCAGCCAAACGCAGTCAAAATGCAGATGTGAAAAGTTAAATACTGTATACAACATTTTAAAAACATGTTATATATAATCAATAATATAAAATTAAATCTGTTCTATAATTTAAATCTTTAGGGAGACAAATGTCAATCATTAGAATCCAAAAAGGCTCTCTGTTAAATGGGTATTCCCACATATAAAGTTAACTTTAAAGGTCATTTTCACCAATAGATCTTGGAATAATAAATTCACATTTGAATCTGTAAACATGTTCATACGCTGAGATAATCTTATATATGTTCTCCTGCTCTGTATTTTGTAATGGCCGTGTTTAATTGCACAGGGACATGGTGTGATCATACCAGATATCCTGGGCTGGAGAGGAAGCAAAGGAGTATATCAATAGAGATGAGCCACCAGGCTAGTGTTCGAATTCAATTTGATTCGTCGAATTGGGGGGTGTTCGTCGAACACCGTCGAACTCCATTGAAAACAATGGCAGGCAAACACATACAAACACATAGAAAACACTACTCAGAAGATACAACAAACACATGGAAAAGTGACAAGTACATATAAAAATGCGAAAAGAAAAGAGATGGACGAGTAAAAGGAGGAAGAGACACAGATATAGGCATGTAATATATAGGACAAGTCTGGCTCAACCGCAAGCGTAGGTGCCCAGGGAAGGAGGAATAACTATATACAAAGCTTAACCTGGCACTCTATTTAAAAAAGCAAGAGAGGGTTGATCCTTTTGGTGTTTTTTATTTGTGGAGTTTGTGAAAGTTCATCAATCATCAAACGTTTCGGCTCATGCAAGAGCCTTCATCAAGTGATTCTGTACAATATATACAATAGAAATAAAAAACAGGTATCAGACACAATTTGTGGTGTTTATCTTTAGTGTTGCTCTATAGTGACTAGTGTTCGGTGGTGGGATGCGAGGACTTCCAAAGATGTGATGTATTGAGTGGTGATAAGATGTAGGTGTATCAGATCTAGAAAAATTGTGGCGGTGAGGCTGGTGTGGGGTGATTGTGATGTGGTGGTCAGTGATTTTAGGAACGTGTGTGGGTAGTAGGGTAAAGGATAGAGTAGAAAGAGTAGAAAAAAAGGGGAGAGAGAACGTGGGAAACGGAAAAAGTAGATAAACCAGCAGAGTTTCTATCTATAAATAGTAGTGGTAATGGAGGTTTAGGGAAAGTACCTTATATGCAGTAGTGGGAGTGTTACTCCACTTTTTAGCTCAGTTAGATAGGTGTATGCTGCCCTTGGAGGCCTATGGAGTTGAAAATGTTATTCAGTTAAGCCTGAGTATAAATATGGGAATGTTTTCATTTGAGGTCTATAGATACCTCTGTTTGATAGGGAATGCAGTCCGAGATCCAAATTAGTGGATACACAGACGTGGTCTGGCAGAGCGTATGGGGGTCCATACATCAAGGTCCATCTATGTGGGGAGAGCATATTAGTGAGCTATTTCTATGGAGTGGGCTTATTAGGCCATATTAACAGGTACATACCACATGGTTAGCAGAAAGGTAGTTTATGGCTCCTGTCCTGGAAAGGAAGGGAGTCAAGGGTGAAGGTTCAAGGAGTTAACACTGCAGCAGAGAGAATGCAGCATAATAGCAAAGTAACAGAGTAACAGAGTGGCAGAGGTTCGAGCTGTACCTTGTGTTGAAGTTTTGTGCATCATGCAGTCATGCTGGAGGGCTGGTGGCAGGAGCACTGTGTGTAGTGTGTGGATGCTTCTTATAGTGGTGTGTAAATGAGCACAGAGCCGAAACCGGAAGTACATCACCGGCGGCGCCATCTTGGGAAGGTCATTAGTGTCCTGATGTTCGCAGTGAGCATGCTCAGGCCGGGAGGACAGGTAGTGCCATAGAAATGAGTGTAAAACACCACGGAAGCGTCCCTAGTGACTGCTGTAGCTGGTCACATGACCGGAAATGCATGATAAGGATGTAAACAGTGCAAATAAACAGTCTCAAATAGCTGTGAACGATCGGTGCAGGAGAAATGCTTATGTGATTCCATGCAGTGGTGATCTGGAAAGTTTCTCAGCTTCCTTTCTGTAAAGAGAAAACTAAATTATTGACATAGAAAGTATATTTGATATTTATATACAATATTAGATTAAATGGCCTTAGTAGGAGAGTCGTCACACAATGTGTGTTAGACGACTCCCCGAGGGCACTGGTGATATGACACCATTAACCAAAAATCAATTCCATCAATACCCTGAGTCGGAGTTCTCCCTTAACCCAGTTCATAGTCGTGGAGGGGGAATTAATAGTATAATTCAAATTCTCGGTTTAAACGATAGGGTGATAAGGTGTTGAGGTGATAAATCCAATAGGATTCTCTCTCCATTAGCCTGTGAATACGGTTACCCCCTCGTCTCGATGGGGGGACCTGCTCAATCACCTGGAATTTGAGTTGACTAACAGAATGGCCATGTTCTATGAAATGGGCTGGTACCGGCAACAGAGTGTTTTTCCGACGAATGGTGGATTTATGTTTACTTATGCGGTCCTGGATATGCTGGGTGGTCTCCCCAACATAGCCGAGACCGCATGGACACTTTATTAGATAGATCACAAACGAGGAATCACATGTGTAAAAACCGTCTATGTTGTATCTTTTACCAGACCTGGGATGGGTAAATGATTCTCCCCTTGTGACATTTGTGCATTGTGCACAGTGAAGACATGGAAACGTACCATTCCTTGTGGACCCCAGGGTACCCTGTCTTGGTTTGGGGATCTGACAGCCAAACCTTGACCCGACAAGTTTAATAACCAAGACAGGTTATTAAACTTGGGATTATTTAGTTTGGAAAAACGAAGGCTTATGGGTGATCTGTAGTGATGAGCGAGCATGCTCGCCACTACTCGGTACTCGCACGAGTATCACTGTACTCGGGCTACTCGGCGAGCACCGAGTAATCTCGCGATACTCGTGCTGTGCTCGTGGTCGTCATCTCTGCATGTTGGCGCTGTTTTGAGAGCCAGCCCACATGCAGGGATTGGCTGGCAGACCACTGCAATGCCACAGCCCTGTTAGTTGTGGCATTGCAGTGATTGGCCGGCCTGCTCAGCGTGACCGAGCCTTTATAAGACCCGGCCGCGCTGTGCTCTGCACACAGGCATCCAGACAGTGAGTGTAGGGAGAGTGTCTGATGCTGCTTAGGGACAGATTTGCAGCCCTCATAGGTAGATCCGGAGCAGGGCTGCAAACTGCTGCTGCTGACCACAACAGTCCTTCTCAGGACTAATCTAGAATGATATATGCAGGGTGATACAGATCGGAATCCAAGCTTTTCTGTGACCATAACAGTCACCAGACTGTTGAACTTACTACCTTGATCCAGGTTAGGGACTAAAATCCAAATCTCCTGTGACCATTACAGTCACCAGACAGGTGTACTTACTACCTTAATACAGGTTAGGGACTAAAATCCAAATCTCCTGTGACCATTACAGTCACCAGACAGGTGTACTTACTACCTTAATACAGGTTGGGGACTAAAATCCTACTCTCCTGTGACCATTACAGTCACCAGACTGGTGTACTTACTACCTTGATACAGGTTAGGGACTAAAATCCTACTCTCCTGTGACTATTACAGTCACCAGATTGGTGTACTTACTACCTTAATACAGGTTAGGGACTAAAATCCTAATCTCCTGTGACCTCAACAGTCACCAGACAGTTGTCGCTGTATACAGGGAAAATGCGCAAGGGCGTTGGCAAGGGCGTTGGCAAGGAACAAGGAAGTGGACGTGATGGTGGTGCGGGCAGAGGCCAGGGCGTGTGCAAGCACTAATTTCGAACAACAAAGGGGCACATCTCCTCCCTCGCACGCATGCCCAAATTCTTGGGGCCCGGCAGACACCGCTCTTAACCAAGACCAGTTAAAAGGGTTTTTCTTGGATACGGGAAAAGTTTAAATCGATGGGCACCTCCAAAAACCCCTGTTTCCACACGGTCAAAGGGCAGTAGCGTGAAAATGCACCGCACATTTCCCAACCGATCCCCTTTCCCACCACCAGGCAAATAAACTCCAACATTCGATCCCACACTAGGACACTCGGAAAAGCGTTCACGTATCCCTTCGCAGAAACTGGCCTCTCGCCACTCCGTTAATGGTGATGAGGGGATGGATGTACAATGCCCAAAAAATTTGAGCAGCCCTTTCTCCAACGGAACGAGATGAGACACAATTTCCCGGGGTCAGAGGGGTCTGGGCGGAGAGGAAGAACGTGGTGGATGATCCAGAGCTGACCCAATGGGAGGAGGATATGCAGACGAGGCCACAGTGCACAGGGGGGGAGGGGTAATCCCAAAGGCAGTACGAACAGGGGCGGTCCGAGGGAGAAGGCAGCAACCGTTCCCCGGAAAAAACAACCGAAACCCAAGGGGCCTGTGCAAATGTTAGGTCTTCCCGGTTGGAGTTTTTTTTAAGTTGGCTCCCAAGATCGGCCTTTAA